>BQNB010055526.1:0-37171 GCA_026074375.1 Tanacetum coccineum
ACAAGCCAAAAACTCAACGATCAACAACTTGAAGGAACAAATTAAAAATGTGCATGAGAAAAGTAATGAAGCCAAGGTTAATGAGCATTTAACACAGACTTACAAAGATCTTTATGATTCTATTAAAAAGACACGAATTCAGACGAAAGATCATAATGACTCACTGATTGCTCAAGTAAATAGTAAGACTGTTGAAAATGCTGATTTAAAAGCTCATATTCAGAAAAATGTTTTTGCGAATGTAGCATTGAAAAACGAATTACGAAAGTTAAAAAGAAATAGCGTGAATACTAAGTTTGCAAAACCATCAATCTTGGGGAAATCGGTTTTACAACCACCCAGAAACCTATCAGTTGTTAGACAACCGAATGCGTTTAAATTTGAATGACCTAACTTTTCAAAACCACAGTTTGCCTCCCAAGTTAATGTGATTAACGTTTTGTCAAAACCAGTCACTCATTATTTGCCTAAAGTTTGAGAATATGTCCTTGCAAAACCTCATCACATAATTGCACCTGGCTCATCTAGGAATAGTCAAGAAGAACCGTATGATTCAAGTGTTATGGCTCATAATCACTATCTAAAGGAAGCTAGGAAAAAGACACAAGAAAGAAATAGGAATTCAAGACCTAGTGTGATGCATACTACTAGTCTACAAAACACTGCTAATTGTAGCAAACCAAATCCTAGGAGCAACAATCAAATATCTAGGAGTTTGCCTGTATTTAAGAGTAGTTGTGGAATGTCAAATAGTGTGTAGCTAGTAGATCACTCTAGGAATTCTAGTTCTTTTTCTGACTCCAAACACTTTGTTTGTTCTACGTGTCATAAATGTGTCTTTAATGCAAATCATGATAATTGTATAACAAAATTCTTGAAAGAGGTGGATTCTCGTGCTAAGGTTCAATCCCCTAAGGCTAGAAACAAAAACAAACTCGTAGAACCAAAGAGTCATACTCAGAAACCTAGTAGGCAGATTGCTATAGGACAAAGGTTTTCTCCCAAGAAGTCTTTCGCTATGCATGAGAAACCAAACACTCCTAGATCTAATCTTAGGTGGAAACCAACTGGTAGAATTTTCAATACAGTTTAGTCTGTAGGTGGTACCTACTGGAAGTGTTCATCAGATAGCCAACCAAAGTTGACAGTGAAACCATCCAAAAGGACAATGATGATATCACTAACCCATATGAATGCAATCAAACTCTTTATGTTAGTGCAGGTACTTCTAACTCAAGTGCAGGTACATCTGTCAATCCTTTAAAGGAAAGACTCGGAGTTTGGTTACCAAAAAGACTGATATCTCATACGTCAGGAGTTCAAGGAATTCAAATCTGATGAACATTCATCAAATGACGTTTGGACAAAACAGTTCAAGCCTCGTTCTTTATCAAATGACGTTTGTTCACACCAGTTCAAGCCTCGTTCTTTATCAAATGACGTTTGTTCACACCAGTTCAGGCCTCGCTCTTCAACGATGGATGTCGTTTGGACAAAACAGTTCAAGCCTCGTTCTTCATCAAAAGATGTTTGGACAAAACAGTTCAGACCTCGTTCTTCATCTTGATGATGTTTGATCAAAACGGTTCAAACCTCGTTCCTTAATGTCAAATGGCGTCTGTTGGCATCTCTTCAAGCCCTGTTCCTTAAAGTAAAGAAAGGTGTACGCCTTCAGAGAAAAGGAGAGTGTACGTGTCAGTGCATTTATCCTTGAAAACGAAAAGAGAAATCTTTTCGGTCATGAGCTAATATAACAAAACATTCCAAGTTTTGAGCTCATGGTAATGGCTTGTAATCAAATGTTAGATTGCAACCCCATCTTCAGACAAAAGGAAAATGTACGTGTTAGTGCATTTATCCTTAATATCGAAAAGAGAAATCTTTTCGGTCTTGAGCTACTTTCGAAACACTCAATGTTTGTTAGCTCAAGTCGATGGCTTTCGTATTCTTCTGTACGAATCCAGTTTTTCAAAGAAAAGGAGAGTGTACGCTTCAGTGCGCTTTATCTTCAAAAGAAGAGAAATCTTCTTGTGTTTGACCATTCTCATTAACAAGCTTCATATTTTCCCATGCTTGTTTGTTAGTTAAGTGGACCAACGTACATCAGCTGGTATTATAATTCACTAGATCAAAAATGGCAATCGCATATGCAATTTTTGAAGGGGAGAATAGTGAATTAAATGTGATTAAAATGGTTTACTCTGAGTGCTGATCCTCGGAAGGCCTTAGAGATCACTGACACAAGTCTGATGCATATGCTGAATCTGAACCCGAGCCCACACAAAGAGAAGAAGACCCGAATTTGCCACTTCTGGGTCAGCTCAGCCTCCTTTGAAAGATGATCACCAAAGCTCAAAGAAACCACAGGAGTCTGATGCATCTGCTTCCATACAACATCCAGCTCTTACCTCAACTGGATGGCAGATCACTGACACAAGAGATGATGTTGTTAACTCTCTGATGCATATGCTTCCAAACAACATCCAGATCACTGACACAAGTCTGATGCATATGCTGAATCTGAACCCGAGCCCACAAAGAGAAAAAAAAATTTTAAACCATAAAACGGGCTATGGTGTGGGCTTACAGTGGGTAAAGACCCGACCCACACCATAAGTCAAACGATAACTTAATAAAACTACGAGCTATGCTAAGCATGAAAATACATGGGGTGACCGAGTCTTTTTCTTAATCCTAACAATCTCCCCCTAAGGGAGGTCACCCCAGAAAACACAATTTGAATTTTAGCATTCTATGAGATGTTCTTCTGACTTTAGCTCGTATACTTTGATTCTTCATTTATTGACTTCATTGTACATCTTGTAGTGGTCCTTGAGCTTTGTTCCTTAGACTTGTGTGATCTTTGAGCTTTCTTTGAGATCATCAGCCACAGTAAATCTCTTAATCAACTGTGTTGTGAATTATAGCCTCCATGTGATGTAGTGACCTCGACCGCATGCTCACACTTTTCTAGATCATGATAGTCAAAGCATCATAGTAGCGGAAGCTGTGTTTTAGTCTTTCCTATCATGATGTCTTTGATTAGGAAATATAAGTGTGGAGCATGGGTTGTGAATTATGACATGTCTTAGTCCAGCAGCTGCTACCGTCAGAATTTCCTGCAATATATGTTAGTAATAACACACGAAAGTGTCTTTGTTCACTTTCGTTGAATAAGGTTGCAAGAACCACGGTTCCCCGTTTGTCAGTATAAATACTGCCTGTGATCAGGTAGAATTCCAAAGAATCTCCTTGACAGGGTTTCGCAGCTGCACTAGCCGTTCTCAAACCGGACGTCCAAAGGTAGACAAAGCACAGAAAGAATAACCAGTGGATTAAAACCCACGATTAATGAGTATTGATAATGAAAATCATTGCGTTCACTCTGGAAGAGAGTTTTGGTGACACATCTAGAGTTTTTATAATGTTTTTTCTAAAGATCCACTTTTACATCAGAAGCACTTTGTTTTGAAAGATATACCAACATTCGATGTGCTATGAAAATTCAGTTGTGAACACATCGAAAGGTTTTTTTCAAACTACTCGTCAATTCCACTTCCTGAAACAATTTGATTCATAAAGAATCGCACCATCGTTTTCTTTCCAGTTGTCACAAGCTTGATGCCTCAAGGGGTCGCACATGTCCCACCAAGAGCTTGTTAAATGTTGGCACTAGAAGGATTTCCATCTTCATTGTGAATACTTTCGTATCAACTCGGATGTTCTGGCAAATACCATGAGGATAATCGAATGGACTCATAAAATCTTTACTGGTTGACACAGTGTTTAAAAACAAGCACAATATGGATTAGTGTCCTAACGCGATTTTTGGATGATCTCATAGGCTCAGACTCAATAGTGCATTTTTGGTTTTTGGTAGTCGGCTGCCTGGAGCGGACTGCCACATTTATCATATCACTAGCTCCCGGAGTGAGAGAGACCGATAGAAATGTATTTATCTCCGTGAAAAATAGAAACAAGAATCCTATGTGGATCTTGAGTGGCTAGGAGGGTTGTGCAGCGTAACACTGGGTCCATGGAATACTTGTCCTCAATGTCAGCAATCAACCATGTGATTCTGACAGCATATGTAGTGATCCGGTATCTGCCTAATGTTTAAGGAGGGCTGCATTCTTTTCACCCTTTATCTTAACATTTCTTTTTCATTCTTCAACCCCTTCAATGCTTACCAAGACTTTACATTACAAGTTATCTTGTTGGTTTATTCAGTACTATCTCTATCTCAGTCTGCCCTATACCCTATTTCTCACATACTCCTTTTGTAATCATACCTAAGGACATCTACACTAACTAGTGGATTGTCCTGGGTAATCCCTCCGGCTCTGCGGGATGAGGAACATGAACTAACCATACCATCCCTTATAACCCATAAAGTAAGTACAGGGTCGGTCTTTCAGTACTGTTCATTTTGCCATAAAACCATTTGAAAATCAATCAAGGTACTTGTGATATATATATCAAAGCCAATGTATCTTGATTGTTTTGATTATTTATGAAACTGCTCCCCCACAACATGTGCGTCGATATTCGAAAATTTATAAACCAATACTTCCCACCTTCTAAAACCACTTACTATCGAAATGAGATCATTACTTTTTACCAAAAACCAAATGAAGCCTTTAATGAAGCATGGGAACATTTTAAAGGACTCCTTCATCAATGTCCTCACCATGGCTTTTCGAAACTCCACCAACTTGATACTTTTTACAATTCTTTGAATTCAACATCAAGGAATCCTTAGATTCTGGCAGCAGTGGCAATTTTATAGTCAAGATGCTCAAGAAGGTTTAGCGATATTGAATAGCAAGTCAAAAGTTAGTTACTCCAGAAGTCCTTCTAATGATTCAAGAAGTGAGTAACTGGATGCTCCTCTTTCGATTCTTCACCTTCCAATAATTCATTCCGAATGCAACAAATAGCCGCTCTCTCGAGGAATCGATGTACTATCAAGAGAACAAATGAAGAAAAATGAAATCTTTAGTTTGTTACTACTCCTAGCACCCGTCAAAGCGGTGAGAAGTATAGTTTCCACTTGAGGATCAAAAATCACCCATTTTAACCTTTTGTCCGTTAACTCGAGGTGGAAATGATTTTCCCGTTTTTCATGACAACATCCAACAATTTCAACAAACCGCAGCTGTTGGTAATTTTCTCCAAAGAAACCAACCACCCAATTTGGCAAGTCAAATGAGACCACCGGGTTTCAATCAACCAAATGTTCAAAGCAACCAAGGAAACCAAAACCGATACCAAGGAACCAACTCTAATTTCAACCAAAACCGTGGGGGAAACTTTAATCAAAACTGTCAAAATCAAGTTTTATCAGCTCCACCATACCAAACACCAACCCAATCACCCACCAATCACTCAATTTACCTTACCAACTTCCAACAAAAAAAAAATAGTGATTTTGTAAAACAGATTTGAAAGCTATGTCAAAGTAAATGAAGCGAAATTGAGAATGTGCAAAATCAAAATCAAGGTTTTGGCAAAATCAAAAATGGCAAATGTATACAAATTTGTTTAACAAGCCTTTGCACCAAGTTTGATGATTTAGGCAATACAAACCAACCTTCAAGTTCAAGTTCTTTACCTAGCAATACCATTCCAAATCCAAGAAACGAAGCCAAGGCAATTACAACTCGTAGTGGTGTTTCATACTATGGACCTCCAATTCGCACGCCGGTGGTGGAAAAGGAAAAGTGTGGTGGAAAAGGATACTAAGCTACCGAGCACCGAAGACATCCAACCCCTCCATTAGTCCCAAGGAAACAACCCAAAGACGAAGAACCACTCAAAGAACCTTCTTTCTTCCACAAAGCCAAACCAAATTAACCTTACCCATCAGAACTCATAAACAAAAGATTCGTGCAAAGGATGATATCCTAGCTTCAAAGTTTTTTGGAAATATTCCGAACCAACACATGAGCTAAGTTTCACGATGCTAACCTCAACATAATTCCAAAGTAGCTCCGATGTTCAAAAGATGCTTAATAACAAAGGACAAATTAATTTGAGTAACCAAAACACCGTTGAATGAAAATTGTAGTGCGGTGTCCCTAAAAAAGCTTCCCAGAAAAGCTAGGAGACCCCGTCGATTTCTCATTCCATTAATTTTTCAGAGTTTGATAGTTATTTAGCCTTGCCGATTTAGGTGCTAGTATCAATCTTATGCCTTTATCCATTTGGAAAAAGCTTCAACTCTCAGGCCTAACCGAAACAAAAATGGTATTAGAATTAGCCGACCGTACAATTTCCAAACCAACCGGTGTAGCTGAAAATGTTTTTGTCAAAGTAGGGAAGTTTTACTTTCCCGCCGACTTTGTTGTTCTTGATTTTATAGCCGATCCTCGAGTACCGTTGATACTCGGGCGACCCTTTCTTAGGACGGCTCATGCTTTAATCGATGTTTACGAAGGAGAGATTACTCTTAGGAATGATGATCAATCGTTAACCCTTAAATGTGGTGATGCACCTTCCATTTCATACAACAATCTCGAATCATTGAAGAAGGTTGATCTAATCGATGCTACTTGTGAAGAGTACTCACAAGAAGTACTTGGATTTTCCGATTCCGTTGCTTACAACAATCCTTCTCCATACTTCGATCCGATTGTTTCTACTTCATCTCCAACACTTACTCCTTTTGATGAAAGCGATTTTCTACTCTTTGAAGAAGCCGATGCTTTCATAGCAATCGATGATGAACCAGTTTCACCAGTTTTCAATGCTACATACTACGATCCCGAGGGTGACATTCTCATTCTTGATGCACTTCTCAATAGTGATCCATTACCTTCACCAGACCAAGGAGATTACTCACCCGGAATTCAAAAAGATCTCAAAGTTGTCGAACCAAAGAAGTCTTCAGTCGAATATGCTACTTCTTATGAACCAAAAGATGAAATTCCCGAAGTCGAGCTTAAAGAGTTACCTCCGCATCTCGAGTATGCATTTTTAGAGAAAAATAACAAGCTTCCAGTCATAATTTCAAAAGATTTAAGCCAAGATGAAAAGACCTCACTCATTAACGTTCTAAAAAACCGAAAACAAGCAATTGCTTGGAAACTTTCTGATATCCGAGGCATAGATCCAGAGTTTTGCTCACACAAAATCCTTTTAGAAGATGATTACCAACCTTCAGTGCAACATCAAAGGAGGGTTAACCCTAAAATCCACGACGTCATCAAGAAAGAAGTAGAAAAACTTCTTGACGCAGGATTGATTTATCCAATCTAATTGATATTTTTATTTTTGAAGGTTTTACGCGAAGTCAACTCGGTTTGACTCGCCAGCCGTCGTTAATCGTTTTGAGCATCGTAAAAATTTACGACATGTCTCGCTATTATTCTTATGATCATAAAATATCATTTTATGAACCACGTCATATTTATTTCTCGACCTTGGTCATAGCTCGCGTTTAATTAATAAGATATTTATTAGATATTTATTAGATATTTATCTAAAATATCTTTTAGATATTTTCCTTTAACTTAACCCTAGTTAACTTAACTAGAGTTTCTTAACCTTAGTTAAGCCCTCATATAAAGGCTTTAACTAGTAAGAGAGAAAACGAGGTGGTACGATAAGATGCCAATTCCTAAGGTGTAGAAACACAAAGTCTCTCTGTCAATTCTGTCGTATCGATATAGATCACTGGCTGTCAAAACCATCTGTCGATATACACATCCCTTACTTTGATTTTTCTAGATCAAATACCAAGATGTTCTTACATCTATTCTAAGGTTTCTAAATAAATATCTGAGTGTTATCTTTCTCTTGTGGAAATATTAATACTATTTTAGTTTGCAGCAATAGTTATCTTTTTTTCAAGGGGATTAATGTTTTTTTTGCTCGTGTTATAAGTCTGGGGTTTGATATCCAAAACATGTGTTTGTTGAGTAATTGTAGTCATGTCAGCATTCAGCTCTCCAACCTAGGTGTATCGCTGAAATAACTTTATACTTTTCATTTCATTGATTTTATGATTTTGCGATGTTTCTTTGAGCTAAATGACCATTGTAGGAGTCTTTAATGGGTTTTGAGTAAACAGTAAGATTTGAACACTTGTTGGCTCGAAATCGTTGAACAAAAATATGACAGATGGAGCTTTAATATATGTAAACATAGTTATTACAGGGTTATAATGGGTTTTGTAAACAACATTAGTAAAATCTAAAAGTCCTAAAAACAAGTTTTTTAAAACAACATTCTGAGAAAAAATATCTTAGGGGCTGTTTTGTAATTCAAAAAATTTTTACATATGTGTTTTTATGATTTTATAAAATACTACATGTCACAAGGATCGAGGGGTCATAAGAACTCGAAAATACGATTAATAACGAAAAGATACGCTATTTACAAGTTTACGCGATAGATAATAACTTTTATAAACAATTTTTAAAAAAAGTACTATTCATCACAGAAATTTTACTTTATAAAATCAAATAATAATGATAAAACTTTAAATTACAAAACCTGCTCGAAAAAGAATCACTAAAATCGGAGTTAAAAACTGAATAAGTTAAGACGATTGTATTACGGAGTAATGCTAAGTAATTTATATGAATTCAATACTAGTGTGATTAATAGTTGTAAAGTAGCTATGTTTCATCAGCGATTTGTAACTGTTTTAAAAATATGATTGATGTTGGAGCATCTTTGAGAATGACGAAGGCGGTGAGGGAGAGAAACGTATCGACACGGGTTTAAAACGATGAAAGTTAGCAGCACTTATTGTTTCAGACTTGTGCACTATTTCGTGAGGTGATTAGTGTGGGTGCGTTTTTTAAAGAGACGTTTTTTGCAAAGAACTTTTTGGATTCATTTAAAATAATATTTATAATTAGTTTAGACTTTATAATTATTATTTTACCAAGGCGATTTAACATTTAAGATTATACGCGAGTTCAATACATGGTTACTATTCTAATTATCATATTACAATTAGAACATAATTCACCAAACGCAACTAGATGGTGTTGTAGCTATATAGTAAATATATTGTGTTATAGTTACCAAAGTGCTATATTAATAGGGAATATCATAATGACGGCCTCTTCGCGATGGCGATATATTGACGTAGTTGTTGGATTTAAGATTTTTAAAGTACTCCTAGATACTTAGTATCGTCTTGTCATGACCTTCTTTAATTATGATAGATCCGAACGATAGTGCGATTATAAAGCTATTTGATTATAATTCTCATGTCTATTAATTAAAGTACTTGGTCAACTTATCGACCAATTAAATTTACTTAGGTTGCTTTCGGATGTCTTTACGTGATTCATGTTCTGCATTACCTTGTATTATGTTTCGTCACATTCTACTTCTAAGAGTGAGATTCATAGCCCTCGCTTTTACTTATTGTACTTGCTTTATAAACCCATGCCGAGTGGGTATCATGCTTTGTTACAAAATCTTTCAAAATCACTCGTTTATCTTATAACAATGTGATTACTTTTCACTATTACTTTGTGCAGTTCAGAGTCTTCGCATTCAATACTTTTCAATGTTTTTTATTCAAACCCGCGCGAGGGGGGCCTAGGGTGAATACATGAGCCTTTTTAACAAACTCATATATTTTACTACAGTACAATTTACATTCAATGTACTTCTGTGAGTTCATAGTCCCCATTTTCCTGACTTAATTGCGTTTTACAAACTCTAAGGGCGTGTATTACATTGGCTTGTTTTACTTTGCGACACAACGTGTTTTCTAAAAATTGTATGCTATCCAGATGTATTGCATATATGCTTTTGCATAAGAAGACACATATTACTGGGCACAGAAATCATCTATTAATTACTCGTTTACTGGTGCTAATCCGTTATAATACGAACCTAGGTGCAAATTCCATTATAAATTCGATACAGCTTCGATGTTCATGAGCATAGTGCAATTATATATACTTAGACTTGATGAATGTGTTTCCTCCTTGTTCATTTAATTGTTGTTGGACTACGGTATATGGTACTTAGGTCCACCATTACTCTTCGAATCTTCGGGCTCCACTACTAAACATTACTTGATTTACTGAATCACTAGCTTGGATTTCGGGAAAATAACACTTTGAAATACTGTTAACGCTCAATTTTTCTTACTAAGAAGAAATTTCTTAAATTATTTCAAAACTGCTTTTGTAACATTAACCTATGAATTCACCAACTACGATTGTGACAATTTATTTTAAACGTCTCTTTTGAGGGTCGTTTTCCCCGTGACTTGTGTTTTGTGCCTGAAGTAGCACCCCAACATTGCAAACCATTTACGCTGCGTTGTTCATGATTCGATTTTTTTTGGGGGTGTTACAGATTGGTTCAGTCTGAAGTCATAGGAACCTTAGGTCGTTTTCAATATCCTGTAGACTATGGACACATGTTTTTCAAACCTATAGAGTCATTTCCTTGTGTTATCCGATATACGTGCCCGCGCTTGCTCCCAGGTAACTTTTATCGCTCTCTTGTTGACCATCCACTTACTACTATTTACATGGATAATGAGTATTTTAAGTAATAGACTATGATTTCGTTTCTCTTTTACTCGTATATTCATTGACGTCTGACTATTTACCTTATATCGGTCTGTTTTATAAATACTTAACATTATGATTTTTTGTGTACTTCCTGATTTCTCATTCTTACATCCTTAAGAGTCTCAATACTAGGTATTATATATGGATACCATACCATATGAGATGTATTGCTTCTTGATATATTAACGTTTAACTATCGATCATTTACGCGGACTTTACTTTTTTCCCTTTGATTGATATCGAATATTCGGAATATTTTGTTAAATTAATACTACGTTAATTTACCAATTCGACTCTGAGTTGGAAAACACTCTTCTTATCCCTTGTGAAGCGATATGTTGTTTAGGTATCCATCATTTTGAAGGTCTCTACAGTTGATTGGAGTACGACGCAATTAACTTGTCACCCTCTTTAACTGGTGTCACCTTGGAGCATACCTATTAGAACACGATCGTTTTTACATTCGCATTTTTATTGGTTGGAGAAATCTGTTGACGTTGTTAGAGTGGTTGAGCTACTTCGGCGTGTGGGAGATATTCTTGGATAACTTGTTATGACCTATCGCTTTACAAACAATCTCGATGTCAACCTATAGACCATTTTGTTGTCACCCTATGAGCTACTTCACGTTTACTTTACTGACTATTTCATTTCGTTATAAAACTATTTGATACATTTCCTACATCACACTATTTTGACGAAAAATGAGCATATACCATCATTGGGACCTCAAATAATACATAGCATTTAATCCACCTATGTATACTTTAGTGCCTTTAGAATGCATTACTATGCTTCAGGAAAGACCATGTATTGCTGAGACGTAGTCATCCATTAAAACCTTACACCTTCTTCATCAACACTATTTCGGATGAACTATCCGCCTCCTTTCTCCGAACCCGTACCTCGTTCATGTGTTCGCAACTTGAGCCCTTGAGGGAAAGCTTCATTTAAACGGGGAAGGACTGTAACATTCCGTATTTTCAGGTCATTTTCGACTTCATCTATTTTACGAGTTTCCGTGAGTGAGTGTCGACATTTAACATTTTATTTGTTCGAAGATAATAAATATTTTCGTATTTTTTATGAAAATTAGAGAAGAATTGATGAAATTTTTATTGTTTTACGTTTCGTTGTTCACGATGGCAGACGGTGAGGTCTCGGCTGTGCGATAGCGTTGTTGGAGCATCGGTAAAAATTTACGACATGTCTCGCGCTTTATTCTGGGATGATCATTAAAATATCTCTTTTTTGAACCACGTCATAGTTTCTTGAACTTGGCATAAGCTCGCGTTTGAATGTAATAAGATATTTATTAGATTATGGTTTATAAGATATTTTTAGATATTTATCTAAAATAATCTTTGATATTTTCTCCTTTAAACTTTAACCCTAGTTTAATTAACTAGAGTGTTCTTAACCTTAGTTAGCCCTATTAAAGGTTTAACTATTAAGATAAAACATACAAAACACATTTCATAATGTAAAACACAAAAAATCTCTATCATTTATCTCATCATATATCACGGCTCACAACCATCCTCCATAACAATCCATACTTTGATTTTCTAGTCAAATACAGTTTGTTCTTACATCTATTCTAAGGGTTCTAAAGAAGATCGAGGGAGGGTGATTTCTCTTTTCGAAGATTTATAGGAAGTGTGCAAAGAGCTTCGGGTTTCAAGGGGATTAAGGGTTTTTCTAATGGTTATAATCTCGGGTTTGATATCCAAAACTCAGCGGTTTAGACTCAATTGGTTCTTCTTCATTCATCCAACCTAAGTTATCTAAATTACCTTTATACTTTTCATTTTATGATTTTATATGTTTACATGTTCTTTATAGCTAAATCACCATTTAGGGGTTGTTTTAATGGTTTTGAGTAATAAGTTAAGATTAGAAACACTTGTTATCTCGAACTCTTGAACAAAATATGAAGGATTGGAATATGAGGTAAGAGAAAAGTTATTAAGGGCTCGAATGGGGTTGTGTAAAACAAGGGTAGTAAAGCTTAAAAGGTCATCAAAAAACAGTTGTTGAAACACATTGAATAATATCTAGGGGGGGCTGTGTGTTTGAAATTCGAGAATTTAAATAGATGTTTTTATGGTTTGTAAAATGATACTTGTCACAAGGATCGAAGGGCGTATAATGAACTCGAAGAAAATATCACGATTATAACAGAATGAAGGTTACGCTATTTACATGTTTAACGATAAGTTAAATATTCTTATAAGAAACAAAATTTTTATAATAAAGTTACTATTCATCAGCAGAATACTAATATACTTTTTCTAAACTCATCAATATATGATAAAACGTTGTAAATTAGACAAAAACTGTACGCTCGACATGGAATCTCTAAATATCGGAGTTAAAAACGAACATAAGTTATGACGATTAACGAATTAAGCTAATTAAACTTTATATAAATTATTATATATCATGAATAAGTAAAAGTACTATTCATCAGCAGATTTTAACTTTTTAATATTACGATTATTTGATACATCTTTCAATACGAAAGCATGACATGAGTGGAACGAAGGAAAAGTAACAACGGGTTTAATACGAGAAGGAGAAGTTACGCACTGATTGTCGAGTAGTGGGTGCCGCTGAGTTTCCTGAGGTGAATAGTGTTGGGTTCGTTTTGTAAATAAAACTTGTGTTGCGCATAAACTTTGGAAGATTTAATAATATATCTAGAAATTGTTTAGTTGACTTATACATATTATTTACAAAGGCGATTTTTAAACAAAAAATAACATATTTAACGATTATAAGGATTATAATTACATGGTTTCTAATTCATCAATAACAATTTGAAACATAATTTCACAAACGCATAAATCAGATGGATGATGTAGATATATTTATAGAAATATATATGTGTTATAGTTCACCATAAGTGGATATATTACTAGGGAATTTCTAATGATGGCCTCTTCGGAGGGAACGTAATTGACCGTAGTTGTTGGATTTACGATTTTAAAAGTTTCCTAGCTCCCTACGTACGTCTTGTCAGTGACTCTTTAATTAATGTAAGCTAATCAGGACCAACTCAGACACGATAGTGCGATATAAAAGGCTATAAGGATTATATTTCAAATGTTATTAATTAAAGTACTTAGGTATTTTACGACCCATATTTACTTGGTTGCTTTTGGATATTTCCGTGATACATTTTCTGCCATTTAATCGTTTATTTGTCCACTTCACTTCTAAGGTGAGATTTCCTAGCCTCTCGCTTTTTACTCTATCTTACATGCTTTATAACCGCGAGAGGGATACATGTTGTTAAAAAAACTCTTTTAATATCGTTTATCTTTTAACAATGTGGATGTAGTTTTCAATTGTGTTACGATTACTGGTGCAAATCCATTATAATTACGATTACTGGTGCAAATACGATTACTGGTGCAAATCCATTATAATTACGATTACTGGTGCAAATACGATTACTGGTGCAAATCCATTATAATTACGATTACTGGTGCAAATACGATTACTGGTGCAAATCCATTATAATTACGATTACTGGTGCAAATACGATTACTGGTGCAAATACGATTACTGGTGCAAATCCATTATAATTACTGGTGCAAATACGATTACTGGTGCAAATACGATTACTGGTGCAAATCCATTATAATTACGATTACTGGTGCAAATACGATTACTGGTGCAAATCCGTTATAATTACGAACTCTGGTGCAATTCCCTTATAATTACGAATACAGCTTCGATGTCATGAGCTTAGTGCAATAATATATACTTAGACTTGATGAATGTGTTTCTCTTGTCTACATTACTTGTTTTGGACTTCGGAATATGTACTTAGTCCACCATTACTTCGATCTTGTGGTCCACTTTTAAATACTTCTTGATTTACTGAATCACTACTTGGATTTCGGATGGATTTCGGAAATAACACTTTTAAATGTTGTAACGCTACTTTTCTTCTTTACTTCACTTTACGACTTCACTTCACTTCACAACTTCACTTCACTACTTCTTCACTATGATTCACAACTTCTTCACTACGATTCACAACTTTACTTCACCTAGACACTACTACGATCACACCAATCTAACACTACTTACTAAGATCACCCCGATCTAACTATACTTCCTATGATCACCACGATCTAACAACTATACACACCATGATCACCATGATCTAACTATTACACAAGTTTGGAATACATGGACTTGATCTATACATTGTGAATGTAAGACATGTCACGAATGCACTAACTAAACTACATAACTTCGTATCTTGATGATAACGAGAGTTCTTCTCTTGCACTTGGAGGAATAAGCTTGAATCACTTGGAAACAAATGCTTATGATTACATGATCAAAGGTTTTTAGAATATGTGTGAGATGTATAAACTGATTTGGGACAGAAAGAAAAAGGTGCAAAAGGTTAGAAAAACAGTGGGGAATAGTCCAGTATTTATAGGCAAACTGGGGAGGTTTTCTGTCTAGCCGGTCCCCTTAATTAGGGTTTCGGTCCCCTTAACAATTAAAGGGACCGCCCTTATAATTAAGAGGGCCGCCCAGCCTCAGATGCTTCCTTTTTTGTCTTTTCTGAGGGAAGTGTTTTCTGGAACATTTCTAGCCGTTTTTAGGTAGAAAATTTGAATTCAAAATATATATTTGAATAAAACATTTCTTTTAAATCTAAAAATGTTTTGTAAAAGATGTAAAAATGTCAATGTTTGTGACATTTTTATAAAAAATGTGAGGTTGAATAAAAATTCTTTTGATCATGAAATGGATTAAGCATTTATTTATTCATACCTTAAGTGATTTACGTCGGGTGCAAACTTCGTTGAAGCAGACTTGAGACGTCGAGAGATGTTGTCGTATGAATGCATTGATGATTTGTGATCACGAGTACCTTAAGCACTTTACGTTATGTGTTATAAGTTACATGTTTGTCATCACCAAAACATAAAGAGAATGTATAGATTAAATATCGTAATATTTCTACCAACAGAGTTTTCGGATGATACTTCTCCAAGTTGTCACACCCCTAGACGGGGTCTGGACAAAATACGTGTCCGAGGGCATGACGTCATAATATACATCACATAAAATCAAGAGAACGGCCACTATGGGGAGTTTTAAAAAGACGTTCATACTCATTACATTGATTTGAAATATAAATAAGTCTTACATCAACTTATAACATAATAAAAAGGTTTGCGGAAATGTAAGTATATGGTAGCAGAAGCTTAAAACATTTAAAATGATTACAAGTTATTCATTATAAGCCCTTAAGTTTTCCAAATAAACTTTGTTTAGCATCCTACTTCGTAAACAACACTATCATCTCCTATTCTTCACAAAAGAAATTTGCAAATACTTAGCATATATAAAATCCAACTCGGCATATTTAAAATCTACTTGAGATTAGCACAAGTCTTCTTTTACTAATGATTTAAGTCTTGGATGTTTAAAGTCTTCATAGAGACCTAGCACAAACTATCATCATTAATTGTTAAAGGAGAAAGCTAGAACTCTACACGTATGATCGGGTCAAAAATTACTTTTTATTCTTACCAACGGAAAACCTACATTTGTGTCTTAACACTTTTTTTTTATTTATTTTTTTATTTTTTTTATTTTTTTTTTTCAATGACTAAAAATTTTAATTTTTTGTATTTTTTGTGGGAAATATCGGGTACGTGAGACAAAACCAATAAGCATTGACAACATCAAATGTTGATTACTTCCCCAAAATAAACGAAACATTGCCTCAATGTTTAAGTGGGTTTTCTACGTAAATCTAATCCGTTTATGATAGTATGCATTAGATAAAACGTTAATCGATAATGATTATAAGGATATGGATCTCCCAAAACTAATTTCACACAAAGGATGAAAAGCTCGAAGTTAAACGGGAAAAACACCGAACACGAGAAGCTTCACAGAAATGGTTGGGAGAAGAATCCTGCAAAATTCACAACAAAAAAGGAAACACACATCGAGAAATCGGAAAGAGAACAAACCTTTCTCAACACAACACATTGGATAATATAAAATAGAAAGAAATTAGAAAGGATAAGCTGGGGTGAACTCCCACGAAGCGGCTTGTTTTTGGTCACCGAGTCGCAAGCTCGACTCGATCCCTGAATTTAGTTGTTCTTAGGGAAAGTCTGGAGGTCCGGGATAATCAATGGTGGTGTATCCCCTCCATAGTAGTGCTTCAACAGGTGGCAGTGTGACTTTGAAATTAGAACCATCGGCAATTGAGACAACTTGGCAGTGCCTTAAGGATAAACTTCGGTGTTGTCGAACGGCTCCGGGGACCATATGGGACTGGACTTGGAGCTTTCCGGAAGAAAATTTTTTAATCGAGAGTTGAAAAGCAAAAGACTTGATCACCAATATTGTAGATTCGGTTTTTATTTGGAATCGTTGTAGTTTCTTTGTCTTCTCCTCTGTAATTTAGGTTAATTCTCGTAGCTTGATCCGAGCTCGCTCGTGTTTATTTTAGGTTTAAGCTTTAGATGATCGCACTGCGGTTCTATAATCGAGTTGGCATGGCTTAGGAGCCATATGCTTTTGTGTTCTTGCATCTAACTGGTAAATGACTCGCTTTTCCATAGATAATTGTGTATCGGAGTACATCTAATTGGTGTCTTGTTAAAGCTGGTTCTAAAAGCCCATAATGCATCTCTAGTTAGTTGGACCATGAGGCACGGTTTTCTCTCCCTACCGTCTTTCCAAAATTCTTTTGAGACCTCGTTTCGTGACTTCAACTTGACCACTCGTTTGAGGGGGGTAAAAATGGAGTCGAAAAGCCGATGGGTGGACCATATTTAGGACATAACTTTATCAATTCTTGTCGTTACAAAAAAATGGGTCTCAAGATCGCTTATGATTGCTATCGGATAAGCACAGAATCGAGAAGAAAAGGGATTTTACAGAACTTAAACAAACTACCCTAGCATCGTTGTTGGGGGAGCGCTTTCGCTTCTACCCATTTATTGAAGAGATATCGGACTGCTACTAGAATATTATTTGTTACCCTTTAGATTGACGAAAAAATGGTCCCATAAAATCAATTCCTCATACATCAAAAATCTCACAAACTTGGATTGCATTTTGAGGCATCTCATCACGTTGAGAGATTTTGCCTTGTCTTTGACAAGGGGCAAATTTTTTCCCAACCAAACCCAGATTTGATCAATTCGAAAGATTTTTAGTGCCCTTATAAATGGTATAGGCTAATAAAAAAACCAGTGCCATCAACAAAACATTGCTTGGCGGTAGAGTTAGCTCCGTAGTGTCCCCGATGGTGTCCAAATGTGACAAGCTTCGAAGAATTTCGAGAGCTTCTTTGCCATCTTCACACACCTAAGGATTTATTTGATCAGTACAAGTCTTGAAAAGAATAAGGGTCATCCAAAATATGTTTTACATCTGTACAAGAACTTGTTTTTCTCTTGAGTCGACAATTCCTTTTTTAATGAATTTCCACTGCGTGGTACGTTAGCAAAGTCGCGCGAACCACGGTGGGGTTACTTTGGTCTTTGGAAGTTTAACACACTTAAAGTCTTTAAAGGAAATGTCTTGGTTATCTCTTGTGGATCAGAAACATTTCATATAGGGTTTTCAAGACGAGAGAGGTGATCGGCTGCATAGTTTTCAGCTCCCTTGGTATCGATAACTTTAAAATCAAATTCTTGAAGAAGTAAGACCCAGCGAAGCAATCTTGCTTTGGCGTCTTTCTTGTTGAAAAGGTATTTCAAAGCGGAGTGGTCCGTATAAACAACACTCTTGTTCATGATTAGATATGATCGAAACTTCTCGAAAGCATAACAACTGCAAGCTTCTCACTTCTCGGTTGTGTGTAATTTCGTTTATGCTTCTGTCATGGTCTTGCTTGAAATGATTTGGTCGGAAATGTTCTCAATCATTGACCCTAGAACCGGTCACGATTGCATAATCTCTTGATCGGCCCATGATTTCAAAAGGTTGGTCCCATTTGGAGACAATGTGGAATTAGAGCTTCTCGGTCAACTTCTTTTTCAATGTTTGAAAGGCTAGAATGCAATCTTTCGAAAAAAATGAAAGGAGTGTTCTTTTCTAAGAGATGGGTCATGGGTCGAGAGATTTTGGAAAAGTCTTTGATAAATCTTCGATAGAATCCTGTATGACGAGAAACCTTCGATTTCTTTTAACGGTTGTTGGTATGAGGAAGCTTAGAACAATTACATCAACTTAGCCTTATCGGGGGCGAACTCAATTCCTTTTCTAGAGATCTTTTGGTCCTAGACACATGCCTTCTCTAACCATGAAATGGCTCTTTTACCAATTTGGTGCTAATTTGGTGTCTTCACACCTTTTAAGCATTCTGGCTAAATTCTGACAAGACACGGAAGGAAAAAGAATCTCCAAAACTGAAAAATCGTCCAAAAAAAACTTCCATTGTTTTTCTACTATCATATTGTGAAAAATGGCCATCATACAAACTGTTGAAAGTTCGGGAGCATTGCACAACCGAATGGCATACGACGGTACGCGAAAGTTCGTTTACTGGGCAAGTAAATGTAGTTTTCTCTTGATCTTTTGGCCTCTAATTAGATTTGAATATACCCTGAAAAAACCCATCTAAGAAAAAATAAAACTCGTTGCCGGCTAATTCGCTCTAACATTTGGTCATGAACATGGTAACGGAAAATGGTTCTTTACAAAGTTGTTTCGTTTAAACTTCGCTAGTCGATACAAACTCTCCATCCCGTAACTAATCTTGTAGGCACCAGCTCATTTTCTGCGTTTGTGACAAGGTCATACCACATTTTTTAGGAAACACAATGGAACTGGGAGACTAACCCATGGACTTCCGAATTTCTAGATAAATCAATTCCGCCGTCAGTAGTTTTTCGACTACTTTTTGTTTGACGGTCATGGATTTTTAGGGTTAACCCTCCTTTGAAGTTGGACTGCAAGGTTGTAATCATCTTATAAAAGGATTTTGTGAGAGCAAAACTCTTGGACTATGCCTCGGATATCAGAAAGTTTCAAAGCGATTGCTTGTTTCGGTTTATCAAAACATTAATGAGTGATGGTCTTGTCTTCTTGGCTCAAATCTCTTTTGAAATTGTGACTGGAAGTTGTTATTTTCCTCTAAAAACACCATACTCGAGAAGCGGAAGGTAACTCTTTAAGTTCGACTTCTGGAGTTTCATCTTTTGGTTCATAAGAAATAGCATATTCGACTGAAGACTTTTTTGGTTCGACAACTTTAAGATCTTTTTAAATTCCGGGTGAGTAATCTCCTTGGTTTGGGTGAGGTAATGGATCATTGTTGAGAAGTGCCTCGAGAATGAGGGATGTCACCCTCGGGACTCTTAATAGTAGCATTGGAAATGGTGAAACTGGTTAATCATCAATTGCTATTAAAAGCATCGGCTTCTTCAAAGAGTAAAAATAACCGCTTTCATCAAAGGAGTTATGTGTTGGAGATGAAGTAGAAACAATCGGATCGAAGTGCGGAGATGGATTCGTTGTAAGCAACACGGAATCGGAAAAAACCAATACTTCTTGTGGTCACTATTCAAAAGTAGCATCGATTGATCAACCTTCTTTTTTTTTTCAATTGATTCGAGATTGTTGTATGAATTGGAAAGGTGTTCACCACATTTAAGGGTATAACGATTGATCATCATTCCTTAAGAGTACATCTTCCTTCATAAACATCGATTAAAGCATGACGTGTCCTAAGAAAAGGGTCGCCCAAGTAATCAATGGTCTCGAGGTTCAGGATATAAAATCAAGAAAACCACGAAATCGGCCGGGAAAATAAAATTTTCCCTACTTTGACAAAAAACATTTTCAGCTACAACGGTTGGTTTTGGAAATTGTACACCGGTCGGCTAATTCTCAATACAATTTTTGTTTGGTTAGGCTGAGAGTTGAAAGCTTTTTTCCAAATGGATAAACGGCATATAGATTGATACTAGCCACCTAAATCGGCAAGAGCTAAGTAACTATCAATTCTCGAAAATCTCAAGAGAATGAGAAAATCGTCCGGGAGTCACCTAGCTTTTTCGGAAGCTTTTTAAGGGGACAACCGCACTACAATTTTCATTTAACGGTGTTTTGGTCAATTCGATCTCTTGTATCTTGCTTTGTTTTAACATCTTTTTGAACATCAGAGCTAAACTTTGCATATGAATGAGGTAGCATCCGCGACGAATAACTTAGCTCAATAGTGAAGATTACGAAGATTTCCATAAACTTTGAAGATAGGATATCATCCTTTTACGAATTTTCTCTTTGTTGACGTCCTACGAAGGGTAAGGAAAATTTGTTTGGCTTTATTGGTACGAAAGCAAGGTTCTTCGATTGGTTCTTTGCATTTGTTTGTTCTTGAACAATGGAGGTTGGATGGTCTTCGGTGCTCGGTAGCTCCGTATCCTTTGTCACCTCACTTTCCTTTTCCACCACCGGCGGTGGAATCGGAGGTCCATCGTATGAGGCACCACTACGAGTGGTAATTGCCTTGGCTTCGTTCCTTGGGTTTGGAATGGTATTGCTTGGTAAAGAACTTGAACTTGAAGGTTGGTTGGTATTGCCTAAATCATCAACTTTATGCAAATAAGGATTGTTATCAAAACTTGTAACCATTTGCCCATTTGTTTTTGCAAACCTTGATTTTGATTTGCAACATTCTTTATTAATGAATCATTTGCTTTAACGTACTTAAAAATCCGCTTTTCAAAAAACACTATTGTTGGAGGTTGGTAAGGTATAAACTATGATTGATTGGTGGGTGATTGGGGGGTTGGTGTTGGTATGGCGGGGAAGCTTGATAAAACTTGATTCTTGACTGTTTTGATTAATGTTTCCTCCACGGTTTTGGTTTGATTAGGAATTGTCTCTTGTATCGGTTTTGGACATTTGGTTGATTGAAACCCGGTGGTCTCATTTGACTTGCCAGATTGGATGGTTGGTTTCTTTGGAGAAAATTACCAACAGCTGCGGTTTGTTGAAATTGTTGGATGTTGTCATGAAAAACGGGAAAATCGTTTCCACTTCGAGTTAACGGACAATGGGTAAAATTGTGATTCGATCCACAGTGACACATACTTCACTCAGCTTGCTTTGAGGGTGCTAGGAGTTAAGTAACAATAAAGCTTTCATTTCATTCAACATCTTGTCATCTTGATAGTATTCTTATCCTCGAGAGAAGTAGCGGGCTATTTTTTGCATATCGTAAGAATTATTTGAAGGTGAACGAATTAGAAAGAGGATGCATTCGTACTCACTCTTGTCTTCATTTAGCTACGACTTCTGGATTGAGAGTAACGAACTTTTGACTTGCTTTCAATAATGCTAAACCTTATTGAGGCATATGTCTAAGGAATTGCACCTGTGGCAGAATCTAAGGCATCTTGATCGTTTGAATTCAAAGAATTGTAAAAAAAAGTATAGAGTTGGCTTGTCAGTTACGAAAAAGCCCATGGTGAGGACATTGTCAGAAGGAGTACTATAAACATTCCCATGCTTATTAAAGGCTTCGTTTGTTTTTTGCTTAAAAAGTAATGATTCTCACTTACGATTGTAAGTGAGTTTTTGAGAGGGGGAAGTATTAGTTTATGAATTTTGAAACAAGGTCGTCATGTGAGGAATGGATCTTGGTGGTTCCTTGTATAACCCAAATCTCGGGCTTTCACCGTCTGGATAATGGGAAAAGAAAAGCTTAAGCGAAGGTTAGGAATTCTGGATGTCTCTAATTGTTGAAGTGACCTTGTTTAAAAAATCGATGGTGAATGAGGGGAATCTTGGTCTACCGTACACTTATTGCTATGCACAAGGATTGAATTAAAGGCTTGTTTAACCTCGAAATTGTTAGCATTGATCGCTGTGGAACTACTATAGCATCTTCATACCTTCGATGGGTGCTTGTAACATATGGGCCATCGTTAGATTGTCGCCATTGGCAAAACGTTTTGTTTCAAACAATTGCGTTCTTCAAAATTTTCAACAACCGGAAGAGTTTGTTGTTGACGACGTCTACGAGATTTCGTGAACGATTGTGCGGCATAAAAGTGAAAACTAAAAATCAAAAAAAGCTAAACTTTTAACTAATTTGTTTTTTGGTTTTTTAGACAATGAATTTTAACGGTTACACGAAAGAGACTTAAACCAAATAATAACTACTTCACGCGTAGCTCTTGAAATTGCTTTTCTAGGTGGCCGTTCTTGGTAGAGACACAAATGGCAGTGTTACAATCTTTAGTTCGATTTTGGAACCAACAAGTTCACCGGAAAATCGAAAATGATAACCACATTCGTTGATACTAATGTTAATATTTTGGTTATTTTTACCAATTGGTAATTTTTATTTCTTAATTAAAAAGAAGATTTTTTAGATTTTTGATTTTTTTTCCTATATTTTTTTATCTTTTACTTATACTAAAAAGAAAATGAAAATATTTTTTTTACTTTTTATATTTTATATATTTTTTTATTTTTTTTTAACAAGAATGAAACTTATCGAGGCACGAAAAGATCTTCAAAACCAAATCAACAAACAAAACGAAGGAATCGTAAACACTAGGTCCCCCGGACAGCGACGCCAAAAATGATTTGTAGTTTTAGTACATATAAAATATATAATAAAAATCAATATTAGGTAAATTCTAAACTATTCACCTTTAACTAAGGTTAAAAAGTTAAGACTTACAAAAATAATATAATATATATAATATACGTATGTTAAACCGGGTAAGTATGATCACCCGGGTCGTTATCCCCAATGACTAGTGCAATTGAAACCACGCCTAGGTTCGGATCCTGATTTGAATGAAGCAAAGATATTTGATTTAAAATGAACAATTAAATAATCACCGAAATGCAACTATGAACTAAAATTTAACCCTAAAAATGTAAACTAAAAATTTCACTAAATAAAGAAAAAGTGCCGAAAATTATTAAAAATAAAGCCCTAATTTTTATCTTTTTTAAAGTTTAATGTAAACTAAAATTAAATAATTAAACCATAATTACTAATTAAAACTAGTAAGCTTAGTTAACAACTTAATAATGAACTATTGTGCATACGCAAAGAACTAAGAGACTAATGTGGGAAAATTAACAACTAACAGGAAGGGTCCAACTTAGTAACAACTAAATTTGAAAGATTACACTATTACCTGAGAATCTACCCCGATCAACAAATTAAGTCCAATAAGCATTCGAAATTTTAAGAGCTTAAAATGAAAAACTCAAAGAAGCAAAAGTTGTAAAGGAAGCTAGTTGGGAAAATATTATTAAAACGCTACTTGGGCTGTAACCTCCACAAATAAGCTCAATAAGTTGTATTTCTAAAACTGACCTAGAAAGAAGGGTTTTGAGCTTATCTTCTACTTAGCTAGCTATAAACTGACTCAATTTAAGCTTGATTCTAAAAGGGACAAGTTGGTCTAGAAAGCTTACGATGTGCCTTAATCTAAAATACAAAGAAAACTAAGCTAAAAGAGCTTTTTAAATAATGAAAATTAAGAATGAAACAAGCAACTCAGGAAACTAAGACAAAGTAACGCAAACTCCAAATAGACTAGAAAACTTATAAGCTAAACTAGACTTAAAAACTTTAAGAACGTATTAATCTATGACTTGTCATCTACTACGTAAGCTATAAAACCTTGACTTAAAAAATGCTTGAATTAACAAATTTTAAATCCTAAGTTTCTAAGTACTGTTTTTGGAATTTTAAGGTTAATTTTTATGACTTTTGACAGCAAATAAGCTAAAGACAATAAGATTAGAAACAATTATTAATAGACTTTAAAACTATATAAGCTATATTAAGACTTAACTCTACTAAAATTTTGGTGAGCCTAAAAACTTAAAATTATCTATCCAAACTATGCTAGAACAAAGCAGTTTTTTTTACTATACTGAGGTTAGTATTTAGTGTAAAGTTCAGCAGTTCTATCACTTGAAGGTACTGCTGATGTAATTGACTTTTAAGAACATAATTAAGCTATGAAATAAGCTAGAAAATGAAAGCTGAAACTAAATTTATAATAAGCTATAACTAAACTGAATTCCTAGCTTAAATCTAAGCTAACAGTACTAACTTATGGTTAGTACTGGTAGTGTACATCGGTTCAGCTTAGTACTAAACTTATGTTAGTACTGGTAGTGCAATTCAAGAGTGCACTAAACCAAACACCCCTTTTAGACTATGACAGATTTAAGAAAAACTTTTTAAGAGGAATCTAATGAACAAATTCTAAATACCAGATAAAAACTAGCTTAAAACAAACTTAGCAATCATGATTAAACAACTGAATAAGTAAAATTCTGAGAAATCTTAACTTAATATTAGCTAATATTTTGGATTTTGTGAGTTTTTATGACAGAAATTAGTAACTAATGATCTATAACTATTTAAGCAAAAATAGATGAGGACAAACAACTAATAAGCACTAGAAAAGATATTTAAACACTAATAAGCAAGAGAATAAGCAAATAAGCAATATTAAGCAATCAGTAAACTATAAAACTAATCAGTTTAAAATTGGATTGAAGAAGAATAAAAGAGGAAACTTAACTTGACTTTAGCCTCAAACAAAAGGAACATTTATGGCTATTACAAGCTCCCTAGCTTATTAATAAGCTTGGGTAAATGTCCATGGGATCTCTTACAAGCTTAATGATCCCCTTCCAAAAACTCTAATCCAATAATGGAATCCATGTAAGATTAAACTGATTCTTTTATGGTTTAGGTAAGTATTAATACTGAAATTCAATAAGCTCTATTTCTGCTTTATAGGACTGAAAGGCTTTAAATGGCGTATTAGCATTATTGAGACAATTTGGTTTATTAAGAGAGCTTTTGAATAACAAGAAAAGAGAGCTTATGAACGATTTAAACTAAATTTCATTAATAAAAAGTACTGATTACATTACTTGAAAAGGAGATTACAAAACATTTTAAGAAAAATTACATTTAAGAAAAATACGAAATTTAAGCTAGACTAAATTACTAAAAAAAACTAGATCCCCTTTGTGTGTAAGAAGTGAGGCCTATTTATAGTGCCAAGCTGAAGCTTCCAGACCCTTTTCAAAAAGCTCTCAATCTTTCTATCATGGCCTATCATTCCTCAATCAATTTTTTGAGCATCAATTGTAGCCGTTTGATCAAATTGTGGACACCTGAGGATTGCCAGCGTGTCATTCCCTTGATGTGACGTTTGTGTTTCTTTTGTGAGTTTTTTAGCACAAAAACCCACTTAAATTTGTGCTTCTTTCATTGATTCGTGGCTTTTGATTGAGAGAAGGTTTAAGGAATCTTTGATAAAGAATGACTTTGCTCCCCCTTCATTCTGTGATGTTGGAACTCTTGAATTGACTTAAGCAAACATTTAATTTGGAAAACCCCTTTGATTTACCCTGGATGGTGAAACGGGGAAGAAAGGTGAATAGTAACACCTTTGGCGCCCTTATTTCGACAGTTAAAACTGTTGGAGTTTGGGGATGTTTGCACAAGGGGCCCGCTCTTCTTTCTTTTCCCTTTTTCAAGTTATAAATAACTTTCGGGATTTGCAAAATTGGCCCTTGTGGTTGAGAGAAGGGCATAGGCTAGGGTTTTGGCTTTTCTGGCTTCGGCTTTGTACTCTTCTGATTCTCGTGTCCGTGCTTGCTCGTTTTTTACTGTTTTCTTGTGGATTTTTTATTTATCACATACTGCACACACAAAACCAAATACCAGCATATTTTTGCCAATTTTTCGTCTAGTTTGGGTTTAATTATTGGGTTATTTTAGGTATAAATAGGTTATTGTGTATTTTACACTTACAATGCACAAAGCTACTAAATAATATGCTACAAGCTAATATAACATTTCTCTTTTGAAATATAAAATCCCTCAAGTCAATGTGCAAGTCCTTAAAAGTACAATGTAAAGTCATTAAGCTTGACATCCAAAATAGCCATTTTACCCTCTGTTTTCCTAACAAATTTTATACATTTATCAAGTACAAGTTTCCAAGGCAACTCATATACTTCATTTATATCCATATTCATTCTCATTCATGATCATTTCAATAAATCCAATGTTAGAAACCCCTACCCGAGCTAATAGTAAACCTATGACATGTTTCTTGGTTCTTATATGTTTTTAAACTAACCATTATCAAATTAAGTTGTAATAAACATAAATTACAAAACATTAAAAATCACGCATTCCATTATCATTTCACCATTTTACAACTATGTACATGAATTGAATCAAAGAGACCCTTAATTTCGATTCACGGACCCGTTTTACTCATTTTTCACTCATTTCAAACCCGAACCCAAACAACTCAATATTTTGTGAGTTACTCTTAGTACAAGCCTTATAATCATTAATCTATCCTCATATCACCAATGTCTGAATTCAAGCCAAAACCCTTAATCGAGCCCTTATGATACACTGCGACCTTTATTTTTTTGCAATTCTGAACCATTTTGAGATACTCTTTGCAAACAAGCACCATGGTGACTCACTCCTAGCTTCCATAGTAGCGTCAAGCTATGTCTAGTTCTCTTGCATGGTGGTAGATGGCTCCCACTTCCTTATCTTGGGCTCTAAGTTGCGCATCACCTCAAAGGATCAAGCAACACTTCAAGCTAGTTTTTAGGCTTGCCAATTCACATCATAGACTCACCACATCAACCCTTAGCTACTCCACATGTCCAAGGCCTGGTCTCTAAGCTCCTTTAACCTCCAAGGCCTCATTCGACTATAAAAGGGGCTTCGCACCCTTCATATCCAACTATCCCCCACATCTTCTTACTATACCCCATAGCTTCAAAATATTTACCAAGAAGTTCATAAGAGGGTCCATGAACAATAAGCAAGAAAAAGATTGAAGCCTTTAAGCCTGAAGAAGAAAAACCTAGTTGTACAAAGTGCATTTCTGACCCATACAAACCCATTTTCCTCCATGTTGATCTTCGAAAGCTCAAAACCCAGGTTTCTTTTGATACATACCATGCTCCCTACATTCATATATATGATCATATGATCACTGCTTGAACTCTCTGTTAAAAAACTTTTTATCTCAAATTCTAGGGTTCTTACCATCTTGATCCAAACAAAATCCTAAACACATAATTTAGTGTTTTTCTTAAATCTAAAGCGTTATAATGGTTAAATGTTGTTATTAATTCATCTTAACTAATGTTTATATAAACTTTATTGATTTTGAAAGAAATTTGAATTAAAACCTACGCGTTTAGTTATTAACCCTATTTGACCCATTTTTGATTTTCCGGCTCACGAATAGTTTATTTTGAACTTTGGTTTTGTTTATCCTTCTTAATTTAAGTTATATTAATAAGCTATAACCTGTAAATTACTTTTCATATTGAAAAATATCATTATTATGGATTTTGGACTTGTTTTGTAAATCATTTTCATGCAAGGGGTATATACTGTAACTTTTGAAAACTTATAAGTACAAGGACTATTTTTGCCATATTTCTAAAGTTATAACTATAGGGGTCTATTATGTCACTTTCCAAAGTACAAGGTTTACTTTGTACATCTTTTAAACTAGAAGGACCAAACTTGTAAAAGTGAAAACTCTAAGGGTTATATTTTTGCATTTTTCATTCTTAAGGGTCTAAAATGTAACATTTTGAAAAAGTGTAAAAATGTGTTCAAAACCTTATAAGACATAACTTTAATTAACACTTGACGTGCTTATCATTTCCAGTTATTGAGTAAAACCAATTATGTTATAACTATTATAAAAATTCATTCATCGATGTGCTTTTTTAAAAATCCTGTCACGAATTATATCTGATACCACAATTACTAAGGAGCTTAAATTAAGGGGTTTCATCTTGGTATTACGTTTTGATGAGTTGTTGGGTTTACGATTTAAAGTGCCCTAGCTCCTCAAACGTTTACTGAATGACCTCTAAATTATGATGGCCCGAACGGTGATACAATACTCCATAATAATTCAATCAAAGATATACATTATACTTTATAAAGTTTTGAAACATAACAATCAAACTAAGACTTGACATATTACCCCAGGTTGCGTGTGACGAAGCCGTTACTTTCATTTCACTGCAGCGGATGACTGAATTTGGGATGGTGACTTCATGGCATGAAAGGAGCATTGATACGAGAGATAGACCTATATTATGCAATATTACCAATGCAGATCCATATATCCCGTATCTGTAGGGAAAACTGAGAAAACATTCATAAAGCGTCACATAAAACTTGGTGATAGGTCATAGGTTTTGTTATTTGATAATAAGTGATGAACCACAAGATTTATAACAATAGCATGAATTATAGCAATCCTATTTATCACAATTGAAATGTATTTACTATGGTCTACAAGCTAATGACACCGAAGGGTTACATGTACTTATCATTAGATAAGCCCCATGAGATGTCTCAAACCCCGCAACATCCGTAACTGACTTCAAATGAAAGTGTTTGCATTGAATAATGTCAGTCCAAGCAAACGGGATGTCAATCCTGATAGCCGAATTTATCCATTACACATTCGCGCTTTACAGAATTAACTGGTTCATGATAATTTGGGCAATATAGCAATTTCGGGTCGGAAGAATAGGGACTTAGACCCAATAGTAAATCAGTTAATGTACTTGTGTTCAACTATTAAAAATAAGCAATGTTCTCACCCCAAAAGATGATTTAAAACAGTAAAGTAGGGGCTATGAAAACTCACCTTGTCAAATAAATCGCCTGAAATGACAATGGTTCAATGCACGTCAAATAGTGGCTCGTCAACACCTAAGTAATTACGAGAAGTCTGAGTGTACATTCTAAAGACTCACTATACGAATCATTCAATTTAATTACCCTTAATTAAATTATCGCTTTATATCCTCAATCTTGGATTAGACGTTGGCGATAGGGATGATACCGACTACTCAAATGTAATAATTTGATGTAATTACTTTGAATTTAAAATGCATGTCACATTGTTTAAAATAATACAATTTATGTTTTATTAATATAACTATTATTACCAACGATTGAGCTGGTTACATTATATATACTTAATCTCGCTCATTTACCTACATCTTGTCGCACTTAAGCCCTGTCTAAATGTCCATTTTATATATTGCAGTCCATTGCGAGGACCGTCTATAATTTGTAATAAAAATACATTTCCTTGTATTTAATGTTCTTATGTTTCATGGTAAATAATATGGCTTTTAAAATCATATTTTAAACTCAAATAAGTTTTGAAGACATTTTTAGTGTTAAATAAAATATATGAGCCGGGATAAACTCATTTACTTGTTTAAAAGTTCGGCTCCATTGTTACTAATTCCAGTACATAAAAAAAATATCGTTTTAACTTGTACTCATAACGGTGCCAACCCAATTGGAGCTCAACAAGATGTACGTATGGCAACGCATGTACTATATATATATACATGTCAAAATTTTATTAATTGAATTGTTAGTATGGATATTTCTATGTCAACTTGTTATAACAAAAAGAAATATAATGCACTCTTTTATATTTTACAAAATTCATCACGTGACTACATATAACAATTCATGTCCATCCTCTCTTCTTTTTCTTTTTGCTGCCCACCTGACGCAACAACAGTGAGTTTTCACACTCACTGTTTTTGTTTTCATTTCTTTCGTAGCAAACCCACATGTATATATATTAGTTTTCTATCTATTTTGCATGTTTACAACTTGTTTAGTTAGCAACAAGGAGACTCCATTTCTAGACACAAGGATGATCTTCTCGCCCTTCGTAGTACGCACAGCTGCAACGACAGCATTAACTTGTCATGGCTCGCACGATTTGGCCCAAGTTGGCGTCGAGTACGGTCGCACCATAAAAAGGGGGTGCATCGTCGTTTGAGCCAAAACGGCACCAGGTGGTGCGTTGGTGTGGTCGAAAACGTATTAGCCACAAAAAGGGTGTGTTGAAGATACATAATGAGGCAGCAGCCGTTCGGTACAAAAACCACCACCTTCGCACAACCACCTTTGATGGCAGCAACAGTGCAGCAAGCCAATGCTCTCGCACGCATGAGTGGTGGAAAAAGTTCGGGGTGGGTTGCTATCTGTGGAGCAGCCACCTTGCCCGCTGTGGTGCAGCTAATGACGAGGCACTTTGAGGTAGTGGCCCCTCGTCACTCGTCGCGTTGGTGGTCACGGTAGGGCTTGGTCTTGGTCACAATACAAGCATTTAACATGTATGCCTTAGGCTTACTCGTCCCTAGTGCCAACGTTTCAAACCGAGTATAAGTGTCGAGTTTTGCTAGTCCAAGTTGTTGTATAGCTTTTAAATTTCGATATACTTGATACTAGTTCATGGTAGGTCGAATGTTTACGTATCATATTTTATGTATAGCATGACAAAAGATTGATATGCGTATGCTCACAAGGACCATGCATGGGTCGTATCATGCATATCATGTGTTACTACACACTGAAAGTTATATATATGATAAATATGGTGCTCAGAATGAATTACGGAGGTCCATCGTAACTTTTGAGAACAATGTGGGTATTTCTTCCGAATTGATCCTTCGGCCCCACGTTCACACGTAAATCATGGACCTCTATTGGAGTTCAATCGATACTTTACTAATTGGATACGGCTTCGCTTTCAAACGTTTACTTTCACGATCTGTGATCTTATAGGTTCCTCGACTAAAACTAATGCTTGTCATCAAATGAAGTCGCTCCAAACAGAAAGATAAGGGTTCGTCGGCATGACACTTCTTTGTGGACACGTGAAATATTTTTTGCATTAACTCTGTAGCTCCTCAGGGAAGCTCGAGCTTGTATGCAACGTCTCCAATCCTTTCTATTACCTTGACAGGTCTCAAAACCTGGATTTAATTTTCCCGCGTTTGACCAAAACGTACAACCCTTTCCTATGGCGAATAACATTGAGAATAACTTTATATCCAACCTTTAAACTCCATGGCTGTTACCATTAAGTTATAAAGTAATTTATGCTTAAAATTAGCGTAGCTCTTTTGCCTTATCACGAGCGGCTTGCATCTCTTTGCTTAACTTGAATGGTTTTTCAGTCGTTCTCTGCCACTATTCTGGACCGGGTGAGTTGAACTTCTCCAACCTCAGCCCAACAATCAGCGCGAATGACATTTTCTACCGTATAAAGTTGTCTCAAAGGTGATGAAAACCTTAATGCTTAGCATGATAAACTGTATATTGTATGAAACTCGAACTAATGGCAAATGTTTAACCCAACTATTTCCTAAGTCGATCACACAAGCTCGAAAGGCATTCTTCGAGAGTTGTATGGGTTCTCTCGCTTTGTCCCGTAAGTTCGCGGATGATATGCCGTACTCAATATCTAAACTTGTACCCAAAGCTTTCTGAAGTGACCTCCAGAAATTGATGCGAACCTATGGGGTAACGATCACAAAATAATCTGAGACCGGTATTACATGCACTTGTTACTACTTCCCTTAGGTACATTCTAGATAGTTTCTCAAGAGGGTCCTGTGTCTTTCATGGGTAAAGATAGCGGACTTTGTAACACGGGTCAACGATTACCCAAAAATGGTTGTACATAACCCTTGTGATGACTTTAGGAAGCTATGGTGACAAAAATCGTGATATTGTCCCACTTCCATTGAGGTATCTGGGTTGTACCAACAAACGACGATTGTCTCTGATGTTCGGCATTAACTTAGCACGGTCATGCACTTGCTAACATAGGTGCGCGATTAATCAGCTTTCATTTGGGCCACATATAGCATGCTTTACGTCTTGTTACTTTTTCTCGGAAACTGGATGGAAGAATACTTCAGATTTGTGGGACTCGTGCATGATCACAGTCCGTAAATCATCATAACAAGGTAACCAACTCCTGCCTTTGAGGCATAGGGTTCCATCCGTACGAGGTTCCAACTTTTCTGTTCTAAGTGCCTCTGGAAATTTAGCATTTTCAATCAGCATACCTCCAACATCCTCATTCTTGATGTTCTCTGGTTTCCGTGCTTCAGTCTGAGCATTCAAGATTTGCTTAGGAAGATCCAGCTAATAGTCATGACTAAAGCTCGAACTTTTAATGGTGGTTCCCTTCTTTCCTGCTCAAAAGAATTCAAGCAATGACATTTGCTTCCCCTGGATGATAACGGATTCGCAATCATAATCACTAACAACTCTTACCATCGGTGTTGTCTCATGTTTTCAATTTTCCTTCTGATTAGAATATGCTTGTATTCTCTTTTGATCGTGAAACACCGATAAACTTGGTTACCAGACAGATAGTGCCTCCAATCTTTCAGAGACGACACTGAATGCTCCCAACTTCCTGATATATGAGTAGTATAGTTTTCTCATGGATCTTTATACTGGCGTGATGATAAGAAATAACCTTTTCCAATTGCATCAACACAGCGCTAAAACCTTGATCGAAGATGCAGTATCGATAAAATCTTCACTTCCTTTGAGGTAAAAGCCAGAATGGTGCACTCTACACACTTATTCTGCTTCAATAAACTGAACGCTGCCTCTTGTTTGTCACCCCCTCAAAACTTGACGTCTTTTGAGTGAGCTTGGTCATGGGTTTGGCGATCATTTGAAAAACCCTTCAATGAATCATCGATAATCCAGCAAGCCTAAAAACTGACGATTCCTCATTGGTGTCTTAGGAGATTGCCCAATATTTAAAGGATTCGATCTTGGCTGGATCCAATGAATGCCTTTATTATCAATCACGTGAACGAGGAAACTGTACTTTGGAATCCAAATTCACCACTTGAAAAAATTTTGCATACAACTCCCTCTTTCTTCAACAACTCTTATATATCTTCAGATAGCTCTTCTTGCTCTTGCTTGTCTTGGTATAGATCAAAATATCGTCAATAAAAGACAATTACGAATTTGTCCCAAGATAATGGTTTGCACACTCGGTTCATGAGGTCCATAAACACAGCAGGGGAGTTGGTCAAACCCAAATGGACATAACTTGGGAATTCACTAATGTCCATTTCGAGTTTCTGAAGGCAGTTTCGAGTGTCTTCTTCTCGAACCCTCAATTGTGATAACCTGACCTTAGGTCGATATTCGAGTAGACACTCGACCTTTGAAAGTTGACTCGAATAAGTCATCTATTCTTGGTTAGCGGGATAACGGTTCATCACCGTTAGTTTGTTTACGTTCCGATTAATTCTATGCACATCCGTTAACGATCCATCTTTCTTCTTGACTGAATAGAACAGGAGCTCCCATGGTGACGAACTAGTTATTATAAAGCTTTGTCAGAAAGATCTGGTAGTTTTATACGCCATTTCTTTTCATTTCTGATGGGGCCTATCGTTAAGGGACAGTGCTAAAGGTGCTAGCAACCAGGGTTACTAGGATCGATGATGAAATACCACTTGTTGGTATTGTGGAAGACCTGAAAGTCCTCGGGAAATACTTCGGGAAAAATTTTGTCGATCAGTACCATCTTGCAGTTGCTGCTTCTTTGACTTGTCCTCCAGTCTCCTTGATGGTAATAGTGCCAATAAGACGTGACATCCTGTTTAGCAGATACTTCTGGGGGTCCTTGTGTGCACGAGAGATGTTTATCGTGTCCCGCGTTTATTTCTACTTCACGTCTCCATGAAAATTATGATTTCGCTCCCAAAGGGAATACGAACGATTTCTTAGCACAGTTAATAACGGTCTTGGTATTTCGTCAAGCGTCCATGCCAATTATGATGTCATAAGTACCCCATTTCTACAGGCATTAGGTCGACCTTGAAACGGATGGTTCAGAAATATTAAGTGGTGCAACCCCGTATACCGCTTATTTTACCCAAATTATTCTACCATCGCTATTCAACGTTATAACCATGATCTAAATGATGTAGGGGCTTATATGTATCAAAGTACTAAAATAGAGTAGACACGAAAACTTCTATATGCACCAGTATCAAATAAAATGGACAGCAAACGTTGTTTAGGAGAAACGTACCCGTCACAACGTTGTTGTTTGGGTTTTGCCCCGCAACTCCCACTGCATAAGCCTTGGCTACAGCGTTGCTATTTCCCTGGTTCTTGTTCTTCCACTAGGGGCAGTCCTTCTTGAAGTGGCCTGGAGCCCCACACTCAAAGCAAACGATGGCATTGGTATTTGCCCCTTGGGCTCTCGGGTTGTTGTTGTTGCGGTTGTTGTTGTTATTGTTGTTGCGGTTGTTGTTGTTATTGTTATTGCGGTTGTTGTTGTTGTTATTTGCAGTTGCAGGCCGACTCCTACAGTCCTTGGCCAGGTGGCCAAGCTTCTTGCAGTTATTGCATGTTGGAATATTATAAGGTTGTAATGGTTGAAGTTACACTAGGGACCATAGAGGTTTTAGTCCCTTCATACGGTTTCTTGTCACAGTTCCCTGCTGCATAAGGCCATGCCTGGTTCTGCCTTTTGTTCTGTTGTTGGTTTTTGGTTTATTTCGGGAACGGTCTTCAAACTTCTCTTGTTTTCTGCCTGTCTCTCAGCAAAAATGTATTTCTCCTATCTACATTATTCAGTCGCCATCTAATTAGCTCTTGCATGGTTTTTTCGGCTTCGCTTGCCACAAAACACTTGAGTTAATAAGGATCGGCATCCAACTAACATTATATTTTCAATTTTTGTCAGTCTCTTCAGGAAACATCCTGTCACACAGCAATGCTAGTTCCTGGAAACGTTGGTTGTAAGCTACCACATTGGTGCCTTTTACTTTTAGGTTCCACAATTCTGCCTCAATCTTCTTGATTTCATTCCTCGGACAATATTTAGTTGTCATTTTCTTTTTCAAGTCAGACCAACTCATTGCATATGCAAACATAATTAGTCTAGGTCATAACAGGTGTGTTCCCCATGTAAGAGCAATTCCATTAAGGAGTACTAGTGGCAAACTTCATTGAATTCTCCACGGGCAGTTAATTATGCGGCAACACAGTTTCCTTCCTCTAATACCATTGGGTCAGTAGGACCACTCTTCTGTGCCCCTGAAGAATAAGGGTTGACATTTCTTGAAGTTCTTGTAAGTGGCTCTCCCGAACAGAGCGTTCATTCCTTATAACACCTGTTCCGATGGTTTGGCTATCATCGCCATTTCGGGTCGTATCACGTGCTGCCAATACAGCAGTGACACCCTGGTCGATCATGGCTTGAACGTTGGGCAATGTGATCGAAGTGGTGGTAGTAGGGTATGCGGTCTGCGACTGGTGGGGGAGTTGTACCTGGGTTTAACCTCGTGGGCCTTCCTCTTGGTGCCATTTTCTTAAATCACAAGAAAACATAATACCCGTTAGATTTCAAAAATCTTAACCATAACCCGATGTATACATAATAAATAAAACGAGATCACAACACATGGTGAAATACACAACAGTATTGAAATTAACAAATCGACATTCATTCACAATAAATTCGATTTCATATAAAACATAATCCATCCTTTCCATATATAACTTGGGAAAATAATACATGATTGGTTTAAATACAAACGATCACAACACTTAGGTTACAAGACAAAATAACCTAAAGCCATACTAGCCGAGATATACTCGTAATACTTAGTAGGCTGTACAAAGTAGCCGATACATGAACAAAAAGATCTAAACATAGTAGCTAGACAAAACAAAAGATCTATACAGTCTGCTAGCTGGGAATAACCCATAATACTTGGCCTCCTCTAGTAGCTCTGGCTCTGCAGGATCCTTAGCAGGTCCCTGCTGTCTCTGAAGCTCGATCATCTAAGTCTTGAGGCTCTTCACTATCTTTAGTGTCTCCACTAACTGTCTCTGTCTCCGATGGTCTGCTTTCAGCAGATCTGTAATCACCGTCTGTCTCCTACGGTCTGCTGCCTGCAACTCAGTGATCTCGGACTGCTGAGCCATGACCGTAGTCCGAAGTGATATGCCCTCGGAACGTACCTGATCGCAAGCATCCATCGACTGTGCCCAAGCGGCACGAGATAATCTGGCCTCCTCCTCCATCAGAAGGGCAGTGCGTCTATGGAATGGCCTACCCCTGTACAACATGTTGACTCGGGCTCTAAGTAGAGCTCGGTCATGTCGTGCCTCATCCAGCTGAGAATATATGATCTCATCCTCCTGGTCAATAGTAGTAGCCAACTCAGTAACCCTCTGATTGACCCCCTCTAGGGTGGTCGGTGCAATCTCCTAGATGGCTCCTACAAGGTCATCTCATGTATCCCTAATACCATAGCCTAACTCTCTAGACATCCGGCGTCCTGTGGTAGGTCCAACCTGCCTAGCAGTCCCAGCTGCCGAACTCTCCCCGACCTCGTATCCAAGATCAAGAGTAGTACGACACAGCCTCTTACGAAGCGGTAACCAAATCTCAGGAATCTCAGCCTCATGAATCAGAGATGGTAGTGCATCTCTCTGTCTAATCCCAGCAGCTCAGGATCCCAGAGATCCCTCAACATATGTAGGGCTAATGGGTGGTGGTGATGGTATAGGTAATGGCGGACAGGGTATCTGAGGAAGTGGTGATGAGTATGGAAAGAGAGGTGATGGTGGTGGAGTAGTGCTTAATTACACATACCTTTTACCTTTAAAAACGAGCTAAAATAACCAAAAACGGACTTAAAAT
>BQNB010055527.1:0-39066 GCA_026074375.1 Tanacetum coccineum
TGACTGTCAACTCAACCCCAACAATCCTATGTCCCTTCTCCCTCTGGACTCCCTCAATGACTTATATACGATGGACTAGGATAGCCTTGGTGTGATCATGAAACCTCTGAACCAAATCTCCTAATGTCTCATATGTAACCTCTACTGCCCCCTCCTGAGCAGGCTCAAGGGTATCCTCTGGCATCACAGGATGCGTAACCCTCTCAACTCTGACCTCAATCGGGCCCCTCGTACCCGTCTCACTCTCATCTCGGTCAGCAGCCTCAACTACAACTCTAGCATCAATCTCTCTATCTCTAAGAGCATCCGCATAACACTCGTCAATCTCAGCCTGAATCTCAGGGTCAATCTCAATCCCGTCGCTCCTCACAACATCAACATCCATCTTTAAATCAGCCCCTCTAGACCTAGACGGCTCAGAACTCTCATCCTTAAAGTCAACTCCCAATCTAACCTCTCTAGGTACATATGGCTCAAATCTATCCTCAGAACAATCCTCTAAATCCATAGTTGTCTTAGGACTCCTAATCCTCTTAGGTGATGTTACAAGGTTAACACGTGTATAAGACAATGCCCCAAGGGTAGGTGAAGATAACGGTACAGATGCAACAGGCGATCTACTCCTCTTGCAAGAACGGCTTGTAGAAGAAGAATCATGAGATGGTCTCTCAAAAATAGCAGATGAACGATGAACACTCAGGACCAAAGAACATAATCGATGACTAGATCTTGTACCTGATGGTGATGCTGGCAATGAATGATCAGAAGATGAATGACTAGATGCAGAATCAGATAAAGCATCCGCAGAAGAATCCGAAGAAGTCTCTGATGATGAATCCGATGATGAATCATCCGAAGAAAAATGATCCGAAGAAGAATAGTCAACTGAATGTCTCATAGCAAGACGATGAGTGGGTAACGGTCCAACCCTCTTCCTCACAGTCATCAGGTGTACCGGACCATAAAGGTAGCGGTAAAGGATGCGACCATAAGGTAGGCTGTCCCGGTGCAAGAACCATGACTCGACGTCGAAGTGCACCAGATGCTGTAGGTGGAGTAATCAGGAGACGCTCGTGTATAGTCTGTGGATGGTGGTATAGCAGGTGCTATGATAGGTATCTCTGCAGGTATCAACGTGGTGTCAGTCTGAGTAGTGGGTAGAGTAATCACTGGTGTGGTGTCGAGAATAGTGGTAGGGATAGTACCGAACAAGATAACTCATCCAGCAGGTGTCTCCATGCTATCCTTTGATGAATCTAAAGAAACTGAGATAACTGAAATAGCCATGACATGCACAAGCAAAAGTTTATATAAATATCATTTATACCAACCATGCATGATGCGGGAAAGAATGAATCAAATGGGTGAATGAACGAATGAAATGAATGAATAGACCATCGGATGCAGTATCGCGAAATGAAATGCAATATAATTATAGTAATATTAGTTATACTTAGTATTTAATTATGTATACGTACTATGTAAAAATTACGTAAGGCGCATAATCACGTAAGGATCACATACTGGTTATAGTCCAGACCTAGTTATATACTACCTGGTTCTCTATAACCTTGGCTCTTGATACCAATCTATCACACCCCCAAATAGGGTCCCTTCCGATTTGGCGTCCGGGGGTGTGACATTCCTAATGTGAGTGATTTGAAAATAAAATTGGGGGTTTGGTTTGAAATTAATTTTTTGACAAAGTCACCAGTGTATGTAAATCCTATGTCTAAGGGAAGCATATTAGTTATACATTATATCCTAGTAGTTAATTGTACAAAATTGAAAGAAAAATAGAAAATCTCCAATTTTAATTTTTATGTTCATCTAAATCCTAAACTCAAATTGAAAGAAAATAAATGAAATGACTTACCGATATGTGTTTAATCACATATCACTTTTCTTTATAAAAACAAGCTTAAATGACAAAAAATAAATGGAAAATACATCGTATTTGTTTGTTTTGTTAAATTGTATTGTGCAGGTAACGGATGTTCACATTGAGGACAAAAACGAAGCCAAAATGGACAAAATCGAGCACGAGATTGGAAGAGCGTGAGAAAGCGAAGCCGAAGGCGTATTCATCTTTAATGGGCTAACCTGTTCCCGTTTTATGGACCGGGTCAGCCCATTAACATTTGAATAATATTAATCCTAGTCTAAAATAATAAATGCCTTTATCAAATTCCTAATCCAACCCAATATCCAATCCAGGCCCAAGTAATAAGAAAAAGCCCAAATCTAATTCCTGACCCAAGTCAAAATGATAAAGCACACGCCTAATTAATGTTCATTCCTCCCTCTCTTTTACCCTACAACAAAGAACACATGGTAAATCTCCCACCATCCATATGCTTCTCCCCTTCTAGAAGATCTATGTGGCGTACGTGTTACATCACTCCCTGACACACTGGCAATCCCGAGGCATTTCATTGGTTAAGAAAATGTGGAAGTGATCCAAGGGCTCAAATGGATGGATTTGGAATCAAGGGCTAGGATTGAAGCCTAAGGACGCTCCTCAAGGTCTAGAATCATCTCTTGCCAGCTATAAATAAAGAGAGGATTTCACACAGAGTTAGGTAGTTTTTAAGTAGTATTTAGCTTAAATTTTCAGCTTATTGTCTTTTTATCATTGTAATTTCCTTTTCAAAGCTTGTAATCCTTTTATCATTAATAAAATTTAGTTTTATTTAATTGTGTTGAATTTATGTGTTTTTACTTTTATGCAATATTACTAAAATGTATTTGGATCTTACTTAAATAAGCTTAATAAGCTCTCTTTACTCTATAAGCTATTGCTTATTCAATTAAGCTCTACTAAAGCTTAACTGAATAAGCCTTTAACCTAAATAGTCTCAAAAGTCATTATAAGCTTAACTGTGGAAGATAAGCCAGAAATGGATGGGCTTATGTGTTTGTACCAGCTTATGTAAATAAGCTAGAGCTTATAGATAAGCTCTAAAGAGCATTTTAGTCCTTGTTTAGAGCAAATGACAAGGTACAATTACTTTTTCTATTTCCAGTTTAATTCCTTATTCAACTTATTAGGTTGCTTAATCTGTGCTTATTAGTGCTTAAATATGCTTAATCTGTCTTATGTTAGCTTATTGTGTCTTACATTTCTAGTTTACATCATTAGTATTAGTTTAATTTAAGTTTTAGTTAAAACTGCTAAGTATAGAAGTCATATCAGCTTATTAGTATAGCTTATTACTTAGTGCTTATTTTTCTATAGTTCTTGCTTATTTTTCATTTGAAATTATAGTTCTTAATCTGTTTTTATAATTCATAGCTTATTTAGGCATGTCTTAGTTTTAAAAATGAAAATTCAAATCTTAAAGGGGTGTTTCGGTTAAGGTCTTAAGTATGGTAAAATAACGTGTAAACTATTTTTGGCATTCAAAACAGATTTTATAAGCTCTTATTAAGTCTATAATCTAGTTTTCATAAGCTTTAAATAGGTTTTGTCAAGCTTTCTAGTTTGTTTAATCAAAAACTCAAGTCTGCTAGTTTTAAGGTTTTTCAAACTACTTATTTGATGAATTCTTTGAAAGGCTATTTAAGGAGTTGTTTTTGTGCTTAAAACTGGTTCTTCTAGCATAATTATAAATATGTTTTTGATCATTAGTAGTTGGAAATGCATTTTAATCATCTTAGGCTAAAACCAATCAAGTATTGCTAGTTTGTGATTTGAGTTTAAAAGTCCCTAATGTGCAGATCATTTGTGGTCATACCCTAGCTTAGTTTAGGTCCATTTTTGTTTAATTTAGCTTATTGTGGTCTAAGTTAAATATGTTTTCAGTTTTTAGTTTGTTAGAAGTGTTTTTGAGTCTTAATTTTAAGCTTAAAGTAGTCATTTATTTTCAAAAAAGTCAAAAACAAGTAATAGTAGTATGTCATTTGCATTTGTCCTTCCTAGCTTATTTTCTAAACTTAGTTGCTTAAATTCAACTTATTTTGGTTATTTGAGTCTAGGACTCAATCTGTTTTAACCTTTTAGCTTATACCTAGCACTTATTAGTTCTAAAATTTAGCTTAAAATAGGTAAAAATCCCTTAAAATCTGTTTTGGTGTCTACTGTCTTAATGCTTTTAAATGCTTTTTCAGCTTATTAGTTTTGCTAATTTCTTGTCCTTAGTGCTTATTGAGTCTAGCTTTGGTCTGTCTTCAGCTTATTAGTGTTTCTTATTGCTTATTGAGTCTTAGAAAGCTCAAACAGATTTAACTACATGTCAAAGTTTTAAAAAAGCAAATTGTCACTTTTAAACTGTCTTTTTCTTGCTTATTAATAAGTCCTGGTAATAAGTTCCTTTATTAAAGTTTCTTATTTAAGCTTAATCCTTAGCTTTTTCAAAAAGAAAAATAAATTTTTTTTTGCAAAAAAGGGTCTGTCACAGGACTCGAACTTGTGACCTCCCCCACACAACACACACACCTTAACCATTGTGCCCTTGGGTGTTTTTCATTACACTCTTGCACCATTTAATTCTTATAAGTTCTTTAGTTTCCCTGACTTTGCACAGCTTATTGGTTTTAGCTTTTTGAACCGTTTTTCTTTGTAAACCTCAAGAATGCAGTCTAGTATTTTTATAAATTTTCTCAAATTTTTAGGATTAAGTTTAGTATTTTTAGTTTATATTTTAGTATTATTTAGTTTTAAAAATAGTTTTAAATAGTTTAAAAATATAAAAAAATAATTTCTGTTTTTTAAAAATTAGTTTAATATATTTTAGTTTAAGAAATTTGCATTTTGAGTTTTTAGAGTTTTAATTTGTTATTTTTAATTAATTAGTTAGTTAATTTTAGTTATTAATTAGTTTATAATTGTTTTAAATGTCGTTAGAATTTTTAAATTGCCTTAATTTCTAGATTAGTGTGACTTTATATGCTTTTCCTTTGCGTTATTAGATTTAGAATCCAAGACACAAAATTTCGAGTATTCAAGCACGCGATCACGAACCGAAACAAGATTTTCAAATTCATGCTTCGTTGGGAAAACGACTCGGGAACGATTTGAACTTTATCATTTCCTAAGGGTAATTTTCTCATCAATACTTTCCGAAAATATATTTTATTTGTGAATAGCTTATTACTCTTTCATAAGAGTAATTTGCCGATTTGCTTATAATATATATATACTATTATAAAATCGAAACGAATCAATTTTTGGCGCAGCTGCCGGGGAAGTGTAAAACGATTATCGCGTTGAAGTTTGAAGATTAGTGCATTGAAGACCCTTCCTGTGAAGTTATCGTTTTTTGTGAATATATATTTTACATTTCTTAATTATTTTTTATTTTCTTTTATATAAAACTATAAAATGCAAAAATATTTTATTTTTCTAGATTTATTTTTGTGGATTTATTTTCCAATAATAATTTTCTTAAAGTATTTAAAATACCAAAAAAAAATTAAAAAAAAATAAATAAATCGTGTTGTCAATTGTTAAATCGGCTCACCTTTAGATTAACAAACTATAAGAGGGGTATAAGGAGGGTTGATCCTACGAACTTCGACCCGAAAGGAGAAGGTTTTTAAAACGCTTCGCGCTTACCTGCTCCTTGGCTTCTTTGTACGTTTTCTAGAGAGCTATCGTGCACCTTTGATAACCGGTTCCAAAAATATTTTTATTATTTTTTTTACTTATTATTATATTAAATTTCAAAAATATTCTTCTCTATCTTCTATATCATTTAATTCTTATCTTTTCTAGCCTCCTATTTGTTTAATTCTTATGTCGTCATTCAACCAACATAGTTGCTTTGGGTGTGGAGGACCGTTAGATGGTTTACTTTGTCGACAGTATACTTGCGAGTGGTGAGGAAATAATCTTAGAAATGGATTTTGTTTGATATGCGATTCAGGAGCTGGAAATTCATTCATTTATGATCAAAATCCGAATTCTTTCAATGATCCTCCAAACTTTTTCAACCACCCTCCACAGCCCTAGACATACTCGTGTGAGTTATGTGGGAACGATTATCACTATGGGTTTGATTGTCCACCACGGGTACCGCTTGTCTATGAGCAAGAACCGTGCTATAATCAAAACTTTGGTGATAATTATTATCCACAAAATTCACCGAGTTTTCCACAACAATATCTTTGTTGTAAAAACTGTGGGGGTCCTCATTTGAATTTTCAGTGTCAACCGAGGAATCAGAACTTCTACAAGCCTAATCTTTGCTATAATTCTAACTCTTCCGGTTTTGACCAACCCCCGCAGTATTCCATCGATCATCAGCCTTAGAGTATTCAAGAAGACCTTAATGAGCAGAGGATGAATGATGTGCATAATAAATGGATAGATATGATTGAGTCAAGGAATGAACTTCTTAAAACTATGCAATCCTTGTTTGGAATGTTTCGAGAGCAGGTGGCTAATCTTAGTACTCGTACTCCCGAGCATTCGTAACGTTTCAATTCTATTTGCTATGATGACGATGATGAAGAGGAGAGTACTATTCCTTTGAATGAAATTTTTTCTCAAATTCCTCCGTCTATTGCAATCACACCCGTCTTACCAACTATAGAGGCCAAGGACTCTCTCATCATGAGGATGAGGATCTTCGTACTATTCCTGAAAAGGAACTGGACGAATGCATAAAGTCTAGTGCTGAGGACCTTTTCCCAATCCCAAGTGAGTCAGAGGATACATCCGACAATGACAGCGAGTGTGATTTGCCGTTTTGTGATGATTCTCCCTCTCTTGAAGTTTTAGGGGGTAATTTTGTGACTTTCTCTAATCCTCTCTTCGATTCTAATGATGATTTTACCTCTAGTAATGACGAGTCACTTTCTGAGGAGGATGTTCCGAAGGAAAATTTTAAAATTTATTCGAACCCTCTTTTTGAATTCGATGACAAGTACATCTTTAGTGACGTAAATCCTCTTTTTAATGAGGTGTTAGAGGACATCGAGAGCAAGGACTCTTATGTTTCTAACTTGGATGAGCCAGCTTCAATAGTCACACCTATTTATGATGCTAATGAGGATGAATGTTTCGACCCAGGAGGCGATATTGATGAGATCGATGCTTTTCTAGATATTGATGTTTCTACGGATATTGAGGACGGTTATCATGATTCGAAGAGAGATATAATATATCTTGAGAGTTTGCTTATAAATGACACTATCCCTAATCTCCCTCCCGAGGTGTTTTTAGATCATGACCCAAGAAGCTTAAAGGATGAACCTGATAATAATGATTTGAAGAGTATGGTCAAAGTTTTCGACCCCGGGATTCATGAGAAAATTATTTTTCCGACAAATATGATGTTTACCTTTGAGGATCGCCACGGCTTTAACTTGGTGGAACTCTCCGATCCGCATGCTAAGCCAGGAAGTTGCTGTTAGTATGTCATGGAATGACTTTAAGTTTATGACGATAGAAGAATCTGTCCTAGTCATGAGATGCAAAAGTTAGAATCTGAGTTGTGGAATCACACCATGGTCGGGGTTGGCCATGCTGCGTATACGGATAGGTTTCATGAATTGGCTAGGTTAGTTCCACATTTGGTAAGTCCAGAAAGTAGGATGATTGAGAGGTATGTGTATGGCCTTGCTCCACAGATCCGTAGGATGGTGGCAGCAACGGAGCCAAAGACTATACATAAGGCTGTGCAGATTTTTGGTGCACTGACCGATGAGGCTGTGAGAAATAGATCAATTAAGAAGGTTGAGAAAAGAGGAAATGTGGGGAACCTAGCAAGGATAAGAATGGTAGGGATGATAATAAGAGGACTAGGATTGGGAATGCTTTTGCTACTACCGCAAACCCTGTAGGAAGAGAGAATACCGGTACTTGACCCAAGTGTACCACCTTCAACTCCTACCATGCACCTGGAGGGCCTTGTCGCACATGCTTCAACTCTAACCGCCCGGGTCATTTGGCAAAGGATTGTAGAGGCATGCCGAGGAATGTGAATCCTGTCAATGCTAGAAACCCAACTGTTAGGGCCTGTTATGAGTGTGGTAGTACCGACCATGTCAGGTCAGCTTGTCCTAGATTGAATAGGGCAAAAGGACCAGAAGAAAATCATCCAAACCAAGTTGTTGCCAATAATGAGGGTCAGGGTCAGGGTCATGGAAACCAAAGGAACCAAGCTAGGGGTAGGGAATTCATGTTGGGAGCAGAGCAAGCTCGCCAGGATCCAAACATTGTGACAGGTACGTTTACTTTGAACAATCATTTTGCCACTACCTTATTTGACTTTGGTGCCGACTATAGTTTTGTTTTCACTACTTTCATACCTTTGTTAGGCATAGAGCCTAGCGAATTAGGTTTTAAATATGAGATTGAGATAGCTAGCGGGCAGCTAGTAGAGATTGATAAGGTTATTAAGGGTTGCAAACTAGAAATCGAGGGTCATGTATTTGACATCGATTTGATACCTTTTGGGCATAGGAGTTTTGATGTGATTATAGGTATGGACTGGTTGTCTAATTATTAGGCTGAAATAATTTGTTATGAGAATGTATGAGTGATACACTAATCAGATTGGCAAAGTGCATAAGTAATAGGAAGAGAGACAAGAGAAAGCAAAACTTTTGATGAGTGCTAAGGCTAGTGATAAGAAACAAGAAGAGATCAGTGTGGTTAGAGATTTTCCCGAGGTGTTTCCGGATGATTTATCTAGATTACCACCTCTCTGAGAAATTGAGTTCCGGATTGAGTTAACCCCTAGAGTAACGCCTGTAGCAAAGTCACCTTATTGTTTGGCACCTTCTGAATTGGAGGAGTTGTCGGGACAACTCAATTAACTCTATAAAGAACAAATGTTGACATTCGACCAATGTACGTCCCCAGCCTTGGGAGCGTCGTGTTGTTTCGTTAAGAAAAAGATGGTTTTTCTTTTAGGATGTGCATTGACTATAGAGAATGAAAAATGATGTTTAACGAATAATTATTCTTCTTCCTAGATTAATTCTTTATTTTGAACAACTGCAAGGGTTCGCAGTTTTTCTCAAGATAATCTTAGGTCTTTTGATACTATGCAGCTGAGAGTGCATAGGATGACATTCCAAAGCTAATCATCGTTTAGAACATCGTTTCTTGACCTTTGAGTTCATAGTAATGCCCTATTAGTGTCTGACTAAGCGCACTCAGCGTATTTATTGATTTAATGAAATAGAGTTTGTAGTCCAAAAACTATGATAAATTGTGTGATAGTGTTTATGAGACGATATCACAAATCCTACTCTAAGACTCCTCGAGAGGAGCATGTAGAACACTATAAGAACGATACAGACTAAGGACTGCTCAATAAGGAGAAACTATCTGCTAATTTTCTAAGTGTGAACTATGGCTAAGAGAAGTGCATTGGCATGTGATACGAAATGTAAAAAAATACATGTAAACCACTAAGTAAGATATGAAGTTGTTAAGAATTGTAAAAGCCCCTAGAACTACTAACACCCGACTGAGGTTCATTCGATTCTTATGAATGGTTGGGTTATATACAGTAGGTTCATTAAGAACTTTTCTAAGAATAGCTAATCCTCTTACTATCTTGTCTCAGAATTGTACGACCTTCAATTGGGGGTGAAGAAACAAGGAATTGGTCATTTCAAACCTTGAAGGATAGTGAGTTGAAATGCCCTGTTCTAGCTTCTCCTCAATGGACCAAAGACATTTAAGGATAATTGTGAAGAGCGTCAGGAAAGGACAAAGCCAGAGTGATAATGCAAAGAAGGTAAGTTGATAGCCTATGCGTCTAATCAGTTGAAAATTCCTAATAATAATTATACTACCTATGATTGGAGTTGGGTTGCCGTAGTTATTGCACTTAAGATCCTGAGACATATTTTATGGGAACAAGAGGTCATCAATATGGATCATAAGATTCTTCAAAACATAAATTTAGTCAAAAAGAGATTAATATGCGACACGTCGCTGAATATAGATTTTTATAATAATGACTCTGGAATTCGCTATCAACCTGTAAGGTTGAATGTGTTGGCTTGAAGACCCCTAAGAAGTGAAAAAGAGAAAGCCAAATAGAGTAGAGCTAAGAATAAAGACCCTACATCGAGTATCAAGTGATAGGTACTGGCGTTCAAAAGAAGGTTTGGATGAGTCTTGCAGGATTGCAAAAGTTTGGATGAAAGATCAGAACAGTATAAGTTGATAAAAACTTTTACTACCTAGATCGAATATGGGTACCTTTATGCGTGGGGAGAGAACCCAGATAATGAATGAAGCTCAAAAGTCTAATAACGCTGTACAACCACAGGAGCTGATAAGAATGTAATACGATTGATGAGATAGGTAATTGGTGTCCTGGGAATGAAAAGGACATAGCTTAGTAGTTTGTAGTGTTTGACTTGTTTTAAAGGGTAAGGCAGAGCATCAAAGGCCATCCGGCTTGCTCCACACAACCTGAGATTCCCATAGGAAATGGTAAGAATAACTCTAGATTTAGTGACCTAAGGGGTTGCCTAGACTAGAAGTGTGCATGACGGTAGTGTACATGACACATTCTGGGTCATTATGGACTGATTGACTAAGTCTGCTCATTTTCTACCTATGCGTGAGGATTATAAGATGGATAGATTGGCTAGATTGTATTTGAATGAGATAGTTGCTAGACATGTCGTGCCGATCTCGATTATATCAGATTGTGATAGTCGTTTCACATCAAGGTTTTGGCAGACAATGCAAGGCATTAGGAACTTGTTTAGACATGAGTACGGCTTATCACCCTCAGACTGATGGTCAGAGTGAGCATACTATTCAGACTTTGGAAGACATGCTTAGAGTATGCGTCCTAGACTTCGGAGGAAGTTAGGATGTTCATCTTCTGTTGGTTGAGTTTTCGTATAACAATAGTTATCATTCTACTGTGAGACGTGCTCCGTTTGAGGCATTGTATGGTAGAAAGTGTTGTTCGCCATTTATGTGGGCTGAGATTAGAGAAGGTCAGTTGATAAGATAGACTTAAGGCTGCACGTGATCGCCAGAAAAGTTATGCTGATAAAAGGAGGAAGCCTCTAGAGTTTAGTGTAGGTGACTATGTCTTGCTCAAAGTGTCGTCTTGCAAAGGTGTGGTACGCTTTGGGAAGAAAGGGAAATTAGCACCTAGATTTGTTAGACCGTTTGAGATTATTGAGAAAGTAGGCCCCGTGGCCTATCGGTTAGATTTGCCTGAGGAGTTGAACGGTGTTCATGACACGTTCCATGTGTCGAACCTTAAGAAGTATTTGGCTGATCCAAAACTACAAGTGCCTTTGGATGAGATTCGAGTTGATGCTAAGTTAAATTTTGTGGAAGAGCCTGTGGAAATTTTGGAAAGAGAGTTTAAGAAGCTAAAAGGATTGCCATCGTCAAGGTTTGGTGGAATTCGAAACGTGGCCCTGAATTCACGTGTGAACGTGAAGATCAGATGAAATTAAAGTACCCGCATTTGTTTAGTAATGTTAGTAGTTAAATTTCGGGGACGAAATTCTTTTAAGGGGGGTAGAATGTAACCTTTGCCCTTTCGTGTTCTGAATATTTCATTTATAGTCCTTTGACTATTTGACTTTTATTAGTTTATTTAGATAATGTACCGTGTTGACGGTGGTGATTTTATGAGAATTATGGCGATTTATGGTTTATTGTGATTAATAATCCCTTTTGGAAGGTATTATTGTGTTATTTGTATTCCGGGTGGTTTGACCCGTGAATTTTGAGAAATGCCGAAAAAACGAGTTTGACACGTTTGTTAATGTCCAAATGAGCTTTGAAGGGTTTATAGTGTAAATATGTCATGTAAATACTCTAGGTTAATGGAAAAGTATTTTTAAGGTGAATAAAAATTCTAATTAACTTTGGAGTAAATTTTACGGTTGAGTTTTACGAGTATTTAAGTGATCCCGACACGAAAAGAAAGACCCAAAACCCCATAGGATGCTAACCGGTCAAGAAAGTCAAGGGAGAACAAAATGGCTCAATTCTAGCTAACTTGTCTAAGAGTTGTACACATATATGTTTTCCACTAGACCTTTCCATCCATAATTCATTTTCTTTTTCAAAAAAATAAAACACACTTGTGTGTGTGTGTGTGTTTTGGTTCGTCCGCCACCTACACCACCACAAACCACCATATATTTTCCAACTTTGATCGGGAACGTGATATTCTGGGTTGATACGAGTGTTTGGGTATTCATTTAAACAACGTTTGGGTTGCCCGGTTCGTGTCGAAATCTACATTTTTGAAGATTTTCTTGTAAGTTTTCACATTTAAATTTCGTTTATCCTTTTAGGTTTATTTTGATGCATAGATGTTAGTTGTACAAGTTGATCGTTGAAAAAATTGATTTTTGGAAACGAAACGGATAAAAAGGGGGTGTTTGGTTTGTCGGATATAAGAAGGAAAAAAGGGGTTTTTATAGTTTTGATGTTGTGGTCGTGATGGTTGAATAACATATGTTGCTAGATAGCTTATTTTTTATAGTAGCTTGTATAGCTTATTCGGGCTTATTTTTAAGCTATTTCATGGCTTATTTTGGGCTTAAATGCCACATCCCTTTTCAAAATCACTAGGAAAGTGATTTTGACTATTTTTGTTATACGGCGTATGTTTGTGGACTATTTTTATAGCTTATGGTATTAACCGAATGCGATACGTAGCTTATTAGCTTATGGTTAAGCTTAATATATGTATTGTGGAGCTTATGGACTCATGACCCAATAAGTCTATTTAAGCCATGGCTTAATGGGAGAGCTTATTATGGTCCGAATTATTTTCTACTTATTAGTATAAGCTTATGTACGTAAATTGACCTTGATTTTGGACTTGGATCGTATTTTGGACTTATAAATATTTTAATGGACACTTATTGGGCCTTAAAGCCCAATAAGCGATATTTAGTCGTTATAAGAGTTTTGACGGACTTTTGAAAGTGAAAATGTATTTACGAAGTGATATTGAACGATATTTTGGAAAAACGTTTTAGTAAACGTTAAAGATTGATATTTTAGAATTTTGTCGAAAAGTGTCTAATTGGTAAAAAGTGTTGAAAATAAGGTTTGAAACCTTAGAAAACGTTGCATGTGCATACGGGTCATGTCAAAATTTCATAAAAAGTTTATACCTAAAATTTTTACCTAAAAACATGATTTTTAAATTCTAAATAATAAAATATTATTTGATTATTTTATTTATTTAATAAATTCACTAAAAGACGAAAAATATAATTTTTCTCGAAACTTTTCAAATATGTTTATTATAAGTAAACGTTCCATTTTCAAATCTAATATGATTATTTTCACGGTGACTAAGGTTACCGACTGGACTTACCGAGATATATTTATAATTATTAAATATAAATATTTACGTATATTACTTATCTATTTATCTAAATAGTATAAGTATGTATTATTGAGTAATGAGATTGATATGATCGTTGGGATATGTCGTCAACCATCATACCACTAAATTGTTATGAGTAATTGTACAACGCGTCTAAACTCTATGCATCAAACGTGATGAATGTTTTGGAAATGGATGATTAAGTTGGGACATTAACTGGACTAGGTCGTGTGCAGGCATCGTTGCATTTGCTTGTGTGATTGAGATTTGGTTGCTAAAGACTTGCTTGGGGTGAGTTCTTGTAGCCCCATTTTTACTTTTTTTCGTTAGGGGGAAATGATACTCAAATGTGTTTTGAAATGTTTTGAATAGATCTGTGCGAAATGTGGTTTTGTTTTTGGGACAAGATATGTGCTTATGACTGCTATGTGAATATTATGTGTTGCATGACTGTTTGGATCGGATGGGTACGCCTACCCAGTATTTGTGTGATTATTAGAGCGGATGGGTACGCCTACCCTAGTTTGTGTATGGTCCTGCCCTAATTTTTGTGCTCCAGCTGGTAGGCCCTTTAGGTGCGTAAGTGACATATGGTTATTGATTAGCGATGATGCTATGGTTTGTTTGCATATATATTCACTGTCATATAGCACTATTGTCCACTGTTTGAAATATTAGCACATCTTTTGGGTTTAAGGTCAAACCTACGAGATCACCAACATTATTGTTGAAGTTTTCGAGTATCATTTTCAGGTGAAGTGAAAGAGGAATAAGTTGGTGATTTTTGTGGTGGAAAACTTACAAGTATCCTGAGTGGATTTTCATGTGAAGTCTTACTTGTTTATTTTATTTGGTTTTAGTATTTAGAAGATTTGGTTTAAGTTTGGATTTGGACCCCTGTGTGGGCTTTTGGATAACTGTAAGAGATTGTGGATTTAGTTGTGATTTGGGACATCACTCGAGGTTGTTCGAGGTTGATGGTCTTCGTAACACTTGAAGTTTTTGCAATGTAGTTTTCTTTATTTTGTATCTTGTGTCATGATTGATCATTATGTTGCATTCCCTAGTTTCCGCCATTATCGGGGTGTGACAGATTGAAGGATACAAGTAATTCTTTAAACCCTATTAAGGAATCTTTAGTTCCTGAAGGAGACAATGTTAATTTTTCATCGTATGCTAGAAGAACTAAAACGAACGTTACTAGCTTTGGGGAGTCAACAAACCCTAGTTGGTCAAAGATGAACCCTGGTAGTGTTACAAATGAACAAAATATATGGTCCTCTTCTTTTCCAACAGGTTCTTTTACTTCCTCGTTTGATGATAGTATTGTTGTTCCAGTTCCTACTAGATGGACGTCGTATGATCAACCATCAACTATGAAACCAACTAGTGAAACACCTATTGTTAAGTCTGTAGATATAAATGCGGAACCCACTTCTTATGTTGGAGCTACTGGTGCGAGTACAAAGGACCAAACTAAAGCTGAAGCTAATTTTCATTCATTTTTGGCTGATAAGGTGTTTGACGGTGTTAATATTTCTATATCTTGTAATGTTGTTGAGAAGGTAAGTGTTCGCTTTAAAAATACTTTGTATGGTTATTTCATTGGTAAAAGAATGGCTTTTCCGGTCGTTGAGTATTATGTTAAGAATAATTGGGCGAAGCATGGTTTGAAACGAATAATGATGAATGCAAAGGGATTATTTTCTTCAAATTTGATACTCGGGCTGGTTTAGAGGTTGTTTTGGAAGGGGGTCCTTGGATGATTCGTAATTCCCCGATCATTCTTAAAAAGTGATCCGCAAAAACTAGCTTACAAAAAGATGAGTTGACTCGTATTTCGATATGGGTTAAACTTCATGATGTCCCTATTCAAGTTTTTTAGGAAGATGTTATTAGTTTGATTGCTACTCATCTTAGAAAGCCTATTATGTTGGACTCATACACAAGTGTAATGTGTAAGGATTCTTGGGGAAGGAGTAGTTTTGCTAGATGTTTAATTAAGATTAACTCGGAGGCTGATCTTAAAGATTCTATTACTTTTGGTATTCCTGATCTTGAGGGTCTAGGATTTACTAAAGAAACTATCCGAGTTGAGTACGAATAGAAGCCCCCTAGATGTCAGACGTGTAACATATTTGGGCATACGGTTGAGTCATGTCCTAAAAAGGTGGTTACTACTCCGGTTGTGATTGATTCTAATGATGGTTTGCAACAAGTTGTGAACAAAAAGCATAACAACAAAAGGAATTCAACGAGTAACATGCTTCCTAAGGGTGTTCCTGTTGTGAAAGGTTTTCAAGTTGGAAAAGACTTTGCTTTTCAACCAAAAGCTCCTAAGGCTGGTTCTAATGGTGGTGGTACCCGTAGTGAAGTGAGCTCTAAGGTTGGATCGTCTAAGAATACTAAAGAAGGTGCCTCTTTAACTGAACAGGGTACCTTTACTGCTAGGAAAAAAGATAAAGACGTTGTGGATACAGGACAAATGAAGATGTCTAATATTACTACGCCTAACCCGTTTACTGTTTTGGGTGAGGACGATGAGGAAGAAGTTGAAAACGTGTAGGATGAATCCGAGAACTTAAATCTCCAAAATACAGGGGCAAGCACTCCTGCTCACACGGTTCTTGATGTTTAGTATTGCTTCTTGAAATACAAGCGGTTTGAACCGAACCCCTAAGCAAAAAGAGGTTCGTTAGGTGGTAAACGAGAATAATTTGAGTGTTTGTGCTATTTTAGAATCTCATGTTGATGTGTCTGCCGTTTATGATACTTGTAAAAAGGTTTGTAGGAGGTGGAAATGGACTTCTAACGAGAGTCTTTGTCCTAAAGGTTCTAGGATCATTCTTGGCTGGAATGATGACCTTGTAGATGTCATGATTATGGCTCAAACCAACTAGGTTATGCATGTGCAAGTCAACACTCGGGCTAATAACAAAACTCTTTTGTGTTCTTTTGTATATGCAGATAATTACTACATGGATCGTCGTGCTTTGTGGAGTAATTTGGTCGGTCATGCGAGTTTGATGCGTAATAGACCATGGGTTTTGATGGGTGATTTCAATGCTGCTCTAAATTTGGAGGACCATTCATCTGGTGGCTATGAGCCGAATGTTGCTATACGTGGTTTTAAAGAGTGTGTCCAAGATATGGAGGTTTCGGATGTTAATTGTACGGGTCTTCATTTTACTTGGAATCAGAAACCGAAGGGCTCTAAAGGCATTCTTAAGAAGATTGATATGATTATGGGTAATCTTCAATTCAATGATGATTTTCTGGGGTCCTTTGCTATTTTCCAGCCATGTCGCATTTCGGATCATTCTCCTTGTGTTCTCCACATTCCTACGGTAACTAAATCTAAATCGAAGCCTTTTAAATTTACTAATTTTCTTGTGTATAAGGAGGGTTTTTGTGAGGTTGTTGAATCTGGTTGGAATGTCAATTTTGAGGGTTTTGCTATGTATCAGGTTGTGAAGCGCTTAAAGGGGCTGAAATCTCCATTTTGTAAGTTACTTCATGACCATGGTAATCTTTATGAGCATGTTAATAGGATTCATATTGAGCTTGATGGAGCTTAAAAAGCTATTGATAAGGATCCTTCTTCATCTATCCTTCGTGAAGAGCATGCTCATTATTTACTTACTTTTAAAGAAGCTCAGCTTGATGAGGAGCAATTTTTGAAACAAAAAGCTAAGGTTGAATGGTTTAAGGCTGGTGATTCTAAAACAGCCTATTTCTATAGGATCGTGAAGAGTAAATGCGCTAGAAACAGGATTGACATGGTTAATGATTCTTCTAATACTCTTTATGATGGTAATCAGGTCCTAGGTGCTTTTGTTAATCACTATGGTCAGTTTCTTGGAACTGAAGGTGCTACTAACCATTTGGACGACCATGATCTTTATACTCATGTTCTTGATACTACAAAGGCTGATTTTATGGTCCGGGATGTCACCGATATTGAATTTAAGAATGTCATTTTCTCTATGGGGGATGATAAGGCTAAGGGTCCTGATGGTTTTACTGTTGCTTTCTTTAAGAAAGCTTGGGATGTGGTGATTGGTGATATTACGAGTGTTATTAGGGATTTTTTTCTCCAATGGTAAGCTTTTGAAAAAGCTTAATCATACTATTATTGCTCTTATTCCCAAGGTAACTACCCCTGAGTGTATCAATGATTATCGTCCTATTTCATGTTGTAATGACTTATATAAATGCATTAGTAAGCTAATTGCTAATCGTATAAAAGAGGGTTTGGGTAATATTGTTGGCATTAACCAATCAACGTTTATTCCTGGTCGTAGGATTTCTAATAGTATCTTGCTTACGCAAGAGCTTATAAGAAATTATCATAGACGGCGTGGTCCTCCTAGATGTGCATTTAAAGTTGATATTCAAAAGGCTTATGACACGGTAGATTGGAAGTTCCTTGAGACTATTCTTGTGGGTTTTGGTTTCCATCCTAAGATGGTCCAATGGATTATGGTTTGTGTTTCGGGTGCCTCTTACTCAATATGTGTTAATGGTAATTTGCATGGTTGGTTTAAGGGTAAGCGAGGTCTGCGGCAGGGTGATCCTTTATCTCCATATCTATTTACTCTAGTTATGGAAGTTCTAACTTTGACGTTGAAGAGCATGGTGCGTAATTCTAATGAGTTTCATTACCATCATCATTGTGAAAAACAAAGAATTATTAACCTGTGTTTTGCAGATGACTTGTTCTTATTTGCTCATGGTCATCCTAATTCGGTTTCTGTTATTATAGATGCTTTGGAGGAGTTCAAACAGGTTTCGGGGCTTGTTCCTAGCATTCTTAAGAGTACAACATTCTTTTGCAATGTCCCTAATGCTATTAAAGCTTCTATTATGAACTCTATGCCATTTGCTGAAGGTACTTTACCAGTAAGATATTTGGGTGTCTCTCATATTTCTACAAGACTTATATACCGTTATTGCAAAATTCTGGTTGAAAAGCTTAAGAGTAGAGTAAATGATTAAAGAAATAAGTTTTTATCCCTTACTGGTCGTCTCCAACTGATTCGGTCTGTTTTGTCATCCATGCATATATATTGGGCTTCTATCTTTATCCTCCCTACTCGTATTATGCATGAGTTAGAACAGCTTATGTGTGGTTTTCTTTGGTGCTAAGGGGAAATGAAGAAAGGGAAGGCCAAAGTTGTCTGGGATTCTGTTTGCATGCCTAAGCATGAGGGTGGCCTTGGTATTCGTAGAATTGATAAGTTTAATGTTGCTTTAATGGCTACCCACGTATAGAGTATTTTAACCCATAAGGAGTCTTTATGGGTTAAATAGGTTCATACGTATAAGCTTAATGGTCGTAGTTTTTGGGATGTTCCTTGTAGAGGTGATGCTAGTTGGGGATGACCCAAGCTTCTCTAAGTTCGATCTACGATCCGACCATTTATTTGGCATAATTTTAATATTGGCAAATCTACATCTGTTTGGTTTGATCGATGGGCAGATGTGTGTTCCCTTAAAGACATGCTTTCTAATAGGGATATTGCGAGATCGGGTTTTTCTCTTGATGACTTGGTTAGTAATCTTATTTCTGATGGTGCTTGGAGATGGCCTCCTGATTGGTTATCTAGGTTTCCTTCTAAGGCTTAATTACATGTCCCTTTGTTACTTGATGATATGGACGATGTCATTTTATGGCGTGATAGGGATGATGACTTGCAGTCTTTCTCGATGGCTTGCGTTTGGGATACGATTCGGTCCTGGGAAGATATGGTTCAATGGTATAATGTTGTATGGTTCCCTCACTGTATCCTCCATCATGCTATACATATGTGGCTGGTTGTTCAGCAGAAGTTGAAGACACAAGATAGGCTGCAGCAATGGGATGTCGGTCCGAGTATCGACTTAAACCTGCTTAGATGCCCCTTGTGCGAGTTGGTTCCTGATTCTCATGATCACTTGTTCTTTGAGTGTCCTTTTCTTTACAGGTGTGGTCTTAGGTTCATGTTCTATGCGGCATGGACTCTATATCTCCTCAGCTTGCTGATGTTATTGCTTTCATTATTCCTATATCCAAGGGCAACGACGCAGTCTTTTAGTTTTCTCAGCTAGGATTCGGTGGTTGCTAACTACTTCTTTCTACATTTGGCTAGAAGGAATGGAAGATTGTCAAGAAGAAGACTTCGTCTCCGGATAAAATTGTTCAGAAGACGACTTTTCTCCGGATCAAATTGTTCAAGTTATTCTAATGGTGCGGTTGAAGCTGGTCACTTTCAAGTTTAAGAAGATGTCTACCAGGTCTCGTTTGCTGCTTGACCAATGGAAGATTCCAAGTTATTGTATAGTTCATGATGAGAGTTCCAAGTGAGTGTTATACTCTTTTTTCCTTGTCCAAGGTTTTTCCCACTGGGTATTCTTTGGGAAGGTTTTTTAAGGAGGCAGACTCACCTGGATCGTATTTTCTCATGTGGTGTAGCTGCTGGATTGTGGGATGCTCGCTTGACTTTATGTTCTCATCTTGGTTCATGTCTAGCTTAGTTTGGGCTTTTAGCTAGGTTTTGTTTGTGTTTATGACATGTCTAAACACTAGTTATCAAGCTATTTGTAGCTTGGGATGTACTTTATATTTTTTGGTTAATATATTTTTCCGGGGTAACCCTTTAACAAAAAAAAACATGATACGGTTTTCAAAGTCAATGAATCCTGAATGGTTGTGGACTTGAGTTGTTCGACTCAGTTGTTCCACTTCAGTTGTTCGACTTCCACTACTACGAAACCCAAAAACTTAAAAACACAAAAAGACACTTTTTTGGTGATTGTTTTGCAAAAATACTTGTACAACTAGTGTTACTAACCCTATAAGAACAAGAAAAATAGAAACTTTAAGGTTTTTAAGCCGAAAAATTTAAAATCAAGATTTTGTTCTTTATAAAGGTTTTGAACACAAAAGATGACAAAAAATGATATTTTTCTAGTTTCAAAGCTTGTACACCTATATCTTAAAGATACTAGATCATATTTACCAAGGTTAATAATCCATTAGTGTACACAATAGCTTTGGGATCAAAAAAGAAAAAATAAAGGACAATTTGTGCAAAAACAAACGGACCAAAAAGAAAACTTAAACACAAAAACTAAACACACCACTCCATGGCTCTTGATACCAATTGAAGAATACAAGTAATCTTTGATATGATATGGGAAAGAACTTAGTGAGAGAGAGAGTGTAAGAAAGGATGTATTCTAGAGAGAGAAAGTAAGAAACATGTAATTCATAAGTGAAATGAGAATACAAAACCAACCAACACCCTCTCCATGTGTGGAGAGGGTATTTATACTTAGTGAGTGGCCAGTTGAGCCTTGGCCTGCATGGGCTTTCCATGAGCCTTGAACTAACTAGCCTACTAAGTTTCCAAATATTGCTATACGAGCCATCTACCGATATCTATGAAGTGACCGAGGCTTTTCTAGGAATTTCATATTCCTAACAGTTTAAAATGAAGCACTTGCTTCCAAACACTATAAAATAATCAAGAGCAGGTTTCCTACCTCTCAAGAGTTCATAAGGTGTTTTTCCTAGGATGGCTCTAATTAGGATTCGGTTGAGAATGTATGTTGAAGTATCTACGGCGTTATACCAAAACTTTTGTGGTAACGATTGCTCATTCAACATAGTCCTACTCATTTCTTGAAGTGTCCTATTTTTCCTTTCAACCACGCTATTTTATTGAGGAGTGCGTGGAGCGGAGAAGTTATGTGTAATTCCATTTGCATTACAAAACTCTCCAAATTGCACCTCATTATCAAATTCCTTACCGTGGTCGGTTCTTATTGACACTATTGTACATCCTAATTGGTTTTGAATTTTCTTACTAAATATTTCGAATTGATCGAAGGCTTCGGTTTTATCCTTAAGGAATCTAGTCCAAGTATACCTAGAGTAGTCATCTACTATGACTAAGGTGTAGCGGTTTCCTCCGTAACTCCGTACGGCGGATGGACCGAAGAGATCCATATGAAGGAGTTCTAAGCATCTAGTCGTTGAGACTATATTCTTAGCTTTGTGACTAGTTCCAATTTTGCAAGTCAACACAGAAGTTAGATGAAAGTTTAAGCTTAGGTAAGTTTTCTAACTAATTCCTTAATGCTAACGTTGAATGAGACGCATATTAGCGCGACCATAAATCTCCTATATGCCACCAACGTGGAGCTTTCATCACTACCGTTTGCAGAGACAAATTTGTCCAATTGGCTATTTCCTAATTTTCATCACATATAATTCTTTCTTCAATACTGCTCTACTAAAACCTTACCATCCTTAGTGATTTCACTATCATGTTCAAATAAAGTTACTCTACACTTATTATCACATATTTAGTCCAACACTAGCAGTTCAACTTAAGTTATCTACATTGTTCAAACATTATCTATTTTGAGAGAGTCATTCAAAATCGTACCTTTGCCAATGATGTTACCACGAAGATTGCTACCAAAAATAACATTACCTCCGTTGTATGCCTTGTAGCTTGAGAAGAGCTTTCGGTTACCAGTCATGTGTTTAGAGCATCCACTATCTTTAATCCATTCATCGGGTTCCAAGTCGATTCCAAGGCATATCTATTTATATAGGACAATAACTCAAACATTTGGTCCCCAATACCTCATGGGTCCAAAGTTGTTAGTGCGAAAAATCACTTGCATTTGATGCAATTGATTGGAATGTGGAAATGGAAGATACATTTCCCATGGCATGTAACTTTGACGTTAGAAATTGTTCCAAGTTACGGGAAAGCCGTGAGGTTGGTTTTGTCGACCATCGTTCCTTTTTGGTTGCGGTGTTTTAGGACGAGGATAATTATTATTAACTCTTCTAGGTGGTGGAGTTTTTGATCTAAAGTTTGGTTTTTGAAAAAATCCAACTCCGGGTTTTAACGATGGCTTATAATTTTTTTTAACTTCATTATCATTAGCAACGGGAACTTTGACGTTGTTTATTATTATGTGTTTTGGTCTAGGACTCAAAATGGATTTTTGAAAAGAAATAGATTTTTTAGAAACTGGTGAACAGACCGTCAGTCCCATAATTACTTTGGGGGGTCGTCTGGTCTTTAAGGGGGCCGCCCATGGTATTTGGGGGACCGCCACCAGAGGACGTTTCTTTTTGTGATTTCACAAATTTTATTTCCTTAGTTCCAGTGGATGATGCTTCAAATGAATTAAACCCTAAACCCAATTTTTCTCCGGAGGGTTTTTGATTACTTAACATTTCATTTAGACAATGCGTACTCTTTTCAAATTTAGTTAATCTATTGGCTTCCTCTTTGAGTTTTTCATTTTCAATTTTAATCATATGACACTTTACACATTCGAGATCAACTCCCTTGTTTTTCTCGAATGTAGACACTTTTTCTTTTAGAATACTAAGTTCTTTTTCTAAACTATTTCTAGTGGCTTTTGATCTTTTGTTTTTAATGATTATCTTTAAACTCATTTTGCACAATTTATCATATTCATTTCTAAAACTAAATCATCTATTGATGAGTTTTCATCACTAAAGTAAGAGGATTTGAAACACACCTCATTTGATGCTTGAGCTACGAGACACGTCTCATCTTTGACCTTCTCACAATCTTCTTCACCGTTATCACTCCAAGAACCTCCAACAAACGCTCTTTGGTTCTTGTCTTTCGGTGGTTTTGGACATTCTCTAATAAGATGATTTAGATCGCCGCATCTAAAACATTTTCTATCACCTTTACCGTTCTTGTCATCTCGGCTTCTTTGGAACGTCTTTTTGTCGTTCCGAGGTTGTCTCACGAATCTACCTCTTCTCTTAAACAACTTCTTGAAGTCTCTAACCGCCATGGCGTATTCTTCATCTTCACTTCCGGAAGTCGAATACTCCTCATCACTAGATTCTTTCTTAGCCTTTAAAGCAAGAGATTTTCTTTCTCCCTTAGCTTTGACTACTTCAGAATCTTTCTTGATGATCATCTCGTGAACTTTAAGATTCCGGATGAGTTCATCAAGTGACAGTAATGTTAAGTCTTTAGACTCTTCAATTTCCATGACCTTTGCTCTCCATTTAGGATGTAGAGCCCAAAGAAACTTTCTAACATAATTCTTACTATAACAACTTTCATCAAGATCTTTTAGACTAGTAATAATAGTATTAAATCTAGAAAAAAGCACTATTTATAGATTCGTCTTCAGAAATGACGAATTGTTCATATTGTTGTAAAGGTCAATCTTGTTATCTTTGACTTGGTTATTACCTTGATGGGTGATTAACAAAGTTTTCCAAATTTATTTTGCCGTATTACACATGAAAATTCTTTCAAATTCTTTTTTTGGCAAAGCATTGTAAATAACCATTTTGGCTTCGTTATTTTTCGCAAGCTTCTTTTTAAGATCATCACTTTGTTTTTCAAAAAGAGATAACCTCATCTAATTTGGTTTCCGGATGTTGTTGAATAGGTTGAAAATCACTGTTAGTAATAACATGCTAAAGATCAAGATCTTTTGATTTAACATATGTCTCGAATCTATTTTTCCAATAAATAAAACTATTACTTTCAAAAATTGGTGGTCTTTGCATGGATTGCCCTTCTAGAAATGGTGGTCTTTTAAAATACAATATATTTTAAAAATCTTGAGTGATCTCGGCTTCTGATACCAATTGTGAAAACTAAAAGAGGGGTTGAATAGTTTACCGGTTCGTTTTACGTTTTAAAAGTTTGCTTTCAAAATACTTAGATTCGAGTTGTAAGTTCAACCAATCAACAATATGAATCAACAATGTAAATATCTAAACTAATACTAAATAACAATGACAATAATATAAAGAGATGAAGAAAGGAACAATCAAACCAAGACGCCAAGATTTATAGTGGTTTGGCTACGAAGCTCCTCTTCGCCCTACTCCACTCCTCGATTATCCTACTCGAGATTTCACTATGTCAACAAGCTCTCTTTAGGCGAAGAAAATCGTTTACACGTCGCTTACGTTATTTTCCGACACTAAGCTAAATGTCGAGTCCTAATCTTAGCTAGAACCAATCTACCACTTCACAAGCACTACACAATCACAAGATCTACTCTATCGGATTTACACACAATCCGAATCATACAATTACACAAGATAATTACAATAGAGACTTGATACTTAGAAGAAAAGAGAAGAGATCACTAAATAACAATTCGTTTCTTGGCGAATACGAATGTTCTTCTCTTGCACTTGATAGAGAGGATATGAGAGATGAGAAGAAAAGATTGGATCACTTGAAATAAGATCAAACAATGTTAGTGATCAAGATATTTAGTGAGAGAAATTTTTTTTTAGAGAGAGAAAGAAGACTGGAAAAATTCGTGTAAAAATGTGTGTTTTTCTGCCAGAAATAGTGCAGTAGTTATAGACATGATTTCCAACTGCTAGCTGACGGCGGTCCCAAATATATCTGGGGGCCGCCACTAGACTACGCTCATGTTTTTGTCTTTTTATGAGGAATGTTGTATCTGGTATAGAAGCTTTCATTTTGGGATGGAAACCAGATTCAAATTATATTATTTAAATAAAACATTTTCTTTTATTAAAAAGTATTTTTGTATATTTATTTTGTAAAAATACTTTTGTGAAAATGTAATGGTTAAGAAAGAAATATATTCTTGATCACTAATCATGCTTAATGATTTGTTTGTACATACCTTAAGTGATCACTAATCTTAGAAATTGAATTTTACGATTAATAATTTGTAAACGTTTATTTTTATCGTAAACGTTTTTACATTTTGTTATTATCAAAACGTTGAGAGGTCGGAAAATATAAATAACGTTTTTAGACATTATTTGTATTAATAAACAGAACTTGAAGTATTTTGTGGTTGTATTAATCATCTTTCATTTATTATATCATTTGTATATTAGTAGGAAGCTTGCGAAGTTTTGAAACTATAGAGAACTCATACTACTTTCAAGTTATGTTTGGTTCAGGAGTATAAAAGTTTGTTTTGTGAGCTTAAGGTTTAATAAGTTTTGAGAGCTTTAATTTGATCTCTCATATGCTAACGTCGTATACACAAACTTTACTCTATACCCGTTTATCTTCTAAACACAATTAAACAAAATCTAAGGGAGTGTTTGGTCTGTGACTTTTGAAGGTCTAAGATAACTTTACATTGTTTGGTAGATTTATAAAAGTGAATATTTTAGCATCACAGCCGCTGACACCAACCCAACCAAAAAGGCGGGTTTAAGAAATTCTGGTGGGTCCACTCATACGTAGCTTATGCAGGTTTCATACACTAATTGAAAGTTAATAAAATATAGTAAATTTTATTTTTATATTTATATATATAATACTTTATTCATTAAAATATATATTACTTTATCTCTCCTACATCAAATCAAAAACCTACCCCAAATTCAAACCCTAATATAAATTTAAATCCTAAACCCGTCTACAAACCAAATGGACCCTAAATATCATAACATTCTCCAAAACTAATATAGTAAAAGAAAATCAAAGCAAGATAATACTTTAAAAGGTTTTAGAAGTTGGAGAAGGCGACACATCTTATCTTAACTACATACAACTGTATGTAGTTCATTTTCTTGAATTTTCAAAAAAGTAAGAAAACTGAATCTTTCTTCGGAAACTATTCAACATTAACGAAAGATATTGACTCATTACCACACATCATGCTATATTTGTAAAGTACTACTCTAATTCCATAACTCTTTATAAACAACCCGAAACTTCTTCTATACACTTTGTAACTCCGTAAACAATTACGGTGTGCTATCTTCCCTTACGTAGTTTACCTCCATCTTACAATTCATGAAGAAAATTAATTCTGGCATTTTTCCTAAAAATAAGCAACGACTTCACACTATCTTAGTGAATTTTGAAATAACCCTAAGAAGTCTACTCGAATTTCTGTATATATCTTGCAAATAAAAAATTGTTACGTATACACTTAAAAAGCTATTTTACTTTTGAAACTTAAATAAATCATGATATAGAAGAATGTTCTTTTTGGTAATTTCACCTAACAACTTAGTAAATAATTTGATTTGTCAAACACTAAAAAAACTGATTATCTGATTATTACGATATCAAATCACATAATTAGATTCAAACACTAAATTTCATAATCACGTTTTAAAACAGGCGATTATATGATTTTTCGATTTCAAAACGATTCAATAAGTAATATTACATTATTCCCTAAGAGCTCAGGGTACAGTGTGCCACGACTCAAGCCGTGGGCGAAAACACCACTTGAAAACGCGACAGCCACACCCCATGTGGCGTTTTGAGGTCTGGCGCGGGATCCCCAGCCCAAATGGTCCGGGAAAATGCGACATGACGGCGCGAGACACTGTACCGTGTCTCGTGTTTTTGTGTTCTGACGCCGTCGTGCTATTTTTTTTTTTGTAAATTACCTTTCATAATTTTTGATTCTTGGCTTGCTGAGTTTGAAGAAGAAGAAAGAAAACCCTTTTGTATTTATGGGCTTGAAAATGGCTTGATAATATGGGCTTGAAAATGGCTTGATAATATAGTTGGCCAAAATTACCATTTTTTAAAATGGCTTGATAATATCTGAAAGATCTCATTTATAAAAATTATATGTATAAAAAACAATAATTTATAAAATTTTAATGTTGAAAAAAAAAGAATTAAAAAAATGTGAGGTCTTCATAACACAAAAAATTCCAGTGTTAATCAGGGAGGGTGTTTTTGGTGTTATGAGAAAAAAATGATGATGTGGCTCGTCACGGTAACTTGTGCTCTAAATAGACTTTTGCTTCTAGATAGAGTGATAGAGCTCTCAAAAGTCATTAAAAAAAGAAAACAAGGAAATAAATATTAGAAAAAGAGACACTAGTGTAGTGTTGGTTAGTTATCTGGGTTGGTTGAAAGGATTTGTATTGTATGGTCCGAAACCAATGGCCACAACAACAACTGCTGCTCAGATTGCCAACGGCATCGGTATCAGTAACCATGCTCTCACGCGCCGACCTTCGTCTTCTTCTCCAAACAGCTTCTTACTCGGATTGAGTACTAGTCGTCCACGCGCCACCACTCTCTCCGTCGTTAATATCGCTCGTCGTTCTTCCTCTTTTCGAGTTTCAGCTTCCTCTGCTGACCAACCTACTACTTCATCAGGTTATTCTTTTATCTATCTATTTATATGTATATATCATGTGGTGGTTGGTATTACTTGATTTATGAATGGGCTAGTCATCTAGTGAGAAGGAAATAACTATAACCAAGATGCATCCCAATTAGTTTTGAAAGTCATTTTTATCTGAAAACGATGCAAAATACTACTGTAGTAGCAACAAATTTGACCCGCACAAGACCAAAACTACATAGGCTAGAATTTAGTACTAACTTTATGAAATGCATGCATCTGTAACGTGTGGTTATACATATTTCATATTTCTCATCTGATCCTAAGTCTTTATGAATGAGGTATATGTCATGGAAATTCGATTTTTTTTTTCTTCCTGCTTCCTGTTAGAATAAAGGCTTCATTGCTGATAACCTTAACACTAATCCTAATATTCAGTGCTGGAACCAAAACTAAAAGTGAACAAACTTTTTGGAATTTTAATTATAAGGGAAAAAATGAATAAAAAAGTACGATTTAAATAAAAACGAGCAAGTGGGACTAACTAAGCAACTAATAAAAACACGATTTTATTGGACCCGGTGCATTTAGAAAAATTCGGATTTTTTTTCAAAATCTGCAACCTATACACCCTAGTTCCGCCCTGCAAATAATATACTGTATTATAGGATAGTTAAATGTCCCATGAAAACTGATTTTTTTTTATTTGGAAATGTTCATGTCGAAAAGGGTTGAATGTTTCTACCAGCTAGACACTTAATCGATTAATTACCAATTGTTGTAACTTGTAACCGTACTCAGAAATTTTCGTTTATAATAGTAACATGATTGTATTTTTACTTCCACTTTTTTGCCAATGTTGCAAAAATGAGCCTAGGCGACGCTGTAATCGGTGATTGCAAGGTATACTAATCGGCCTTCTACTTTGTTCATTTTTTGAAAAGCGGGAAAAAAACCGGCATGGTCAAAGTCGGCCACTAATCGGTCAAAAATCAGACTAATTGGTCAACAATCGGACTAGTCGGTCAAAAATCAGACTAATCGGTCAAATCGTCCAATCGGTTTTTTAATTCTCCCGCATAATGGACCGGATAATCAAATTAGAGCGTTTTATTAAGGTTTGGGAACATAGTAGGCTTGAAATCAGTTAAGTCCTTTAGTTTGGTTGAAGGAGTATGTTTATGTTTAAACTTTTAAGTACTTGAATTGTTATGTTTTATTCTTTATGTTTGAATTTTGAGCTATGTGATCTTTGAGCTGTTTGAATTTTAAAGTACTTGAAGTATTACGTTCATGTCATACAAATAATTTCGAGATTTGCAAATAAAATATTTCAATCCGATTAATCCCGCCTAGGCCGATTACCATGTACAGCCACCCGACTAAACTCCCCCCCTCCCCCCACACCAAACCAACGCTTGCATTGCATCGAAACAATCACCACCACGTTTGATGGTCTGCACCACCAAAACTTCATTTTCACACGTGGCCCTAGGAAGGATGTGGTGGTGCCACCTCAGCCCACCACTCGTGGTAATACCAACCATTACGTCGAGTCTAAGGCATATTAACCATTGCGTACGTGTTAGATGTAAATGACTAGCTTTTCTAACCATTGTACATAGCCTATAGACATATTAACCAACATTATACTTAAATACGCGCAAAAATGTACTATTTGATACCAACGAGTGGAATTGGAAAAAAGTGAATTACTTAATGAGTGATGATTATGTTTGTGCATCATTTGGCAACTAGAATACGTATTTGGAATTTTGGATACATTAATGCTAATATAAGGAGTTATTGTAAGGGGTAAACTTGAGGATAATCTAATTGGTTTTATAGGGGACTTATTTTGGGATCTTCTTTTGGCATATTGGACTAAAAGTGAATATCAACGGGACATAACTGTTTATAAACTTTGAAAAACAATGATATGTAGATCAGCTCATATTATTTGGGAGAACAACATTCACTAAATTGTGTTTTGAAAGAAAGTGCGTAGATGATGACAACCTCACTTATGTTTCTTGACGCACAGATTACATGATGAAGCATCTTTTTAGAAATTGGCATCACATATATCATCTGGAGTTTTAATTTTGGCTTGAAAGGATCTATAGATGACACTTACCAAAAAAACTAATGTTTTATAATTTGGGTTTATATTTACATTACTAGGGGCCTTCAATTTTTTCTTCTTCATATTCTCATGCAATATAATATTTTGTTTTTGCAGGGCAAGGTGTTGAAAATTTGGTAATAATAGGTTCTGGCCCAGCTGGGTACACAGCAGCAATTTATGCAGCCCGTGCCAATTTGAAGCCTGTAGTGTTCGAAGGATATCAAGTTGGCGGTGTTCCTGGCGGACAATTGATGACCACAACTGAAGTGGAAAACTTTCCAGGTTTTCCAGACGGAATTACTGGTCCGGACTTGATGGATCGGTAAGTAATCTTTTGAAGTAAGGGGTGGCAATTTCAACCTATTCTCATACGAATTGTTCGATTCAGGTTATGTTTTATGTCTGGCGGGCCAAATTATTAAAATTATTTTAAAAGGTAGCTAGTCAGTTGGATAGAAATTCGCCCATATTGTGCTTTTAAAACACAAAATTTCTTAATGCGTTCTAAGAAAATTTTCCAAGAAAGGTAACTCAAAATTCCAAAGCTGCCATCCATGAGTGACCTTTCCCTCATAAACAAGGGTAGAGTGGAAGTTAAATTCTTATAAATAAAGGGATATGGACCAATTTTTGGGCGTCTTAAATTTGTCAACATTTTACTTTCACTCCTATATTTAACAAGAATTGAATTGCTAGCTACCCTTTCTTGAATATTACATTTTATAAAACAAAAACAGTTATTCTTCAAATAATGTAGCTTCTGTGATCACATTTCACCCGCTAGTTATTTAAAAAAATTATATGTTTTTCAACAACCCATTTCGACCTGTACAAAAGGACCCATCATGACTCACACTCGTTTTGACCCATTACCTGACCTGCCCATCTCGCGCGTCATTTACTGATTGGTTTACTAATGTTTGGGTTACAAGGATGCGGCGTCAAGCTGAGCGTTGGGGAGCAGAACTATATCAAGAAGATGTAGAATTTATTGATGTGAATAGCCGTCCATTTACCATAAAAAGTACCGACCGTAAGGTGATACAATCTTATTAGCATTCAAATGATGAAGCTTATATAATTACATGCTAGTCTTTTTTTCAGAGCAACATAACATTAAATTTAAATGCATTTCTACTTTCTTTATCTTCAGGTGAAATGCCATAGCATTATTGTAGCTACAGGAGCCACTGCCAAAAGGCTCAACTTACCACGCGAAGAGGAGTTCTGGAGTAGGGGAATTAGTGCATGTGCAATTTGTGACGGAGCTTCACCACTTTTCAAGGGTCAAATTCTTGCGGTTGTTGGAGGAGGTGATACAGCTACTGAGGAAGCAATATATCTGACTAAATATGCTCGACATGTGCATTTACTCGTACGCCGGGATCAAATGAGGGCATCAAAAGCTATGCAGGATAGGTTAGTCATAATCACATATATTATAAACTTGAAGAGCCTATCTGAACATTTGAATTTGGCTTTATTCATGGTTCATGATCTTGATAATGCATACAACTTTCTAAATCGGTTTTATAAAAGGTTTAGTCATACGGTAATAATATCTTCTTCATGATCATAGTTAACGCGCTAATCATACTCTTTCATAAAAAATAAAGTTAAAGACGTTGATTATTTAAAAAAAAACACATAAAGTTGTTTATGGTCAATCAAACCCGGCCGGTATTAAAGAGTAACTTGTTTCAACCCGATTTCATATAGAACTATTGGTTTTTATTTTTTTGACATTTTTTTTCACTTTTTGACTTAAAAGAGTTTCCCAAACTTTCTTGCTTGTATCAAGTTTTAGTTCTGATTGTTTTTTTATTTTACATTTTAAAAGCTTATCCTACACGGATACACAATTTTTGTTTCATTACATCTGCACGAGTTCTTTCTAGTTTGTAGCTTATAACGTGACCTATTTGGACATGTTTGGATTGTGTTGTTCTTTCTTAATATTATTTATTGGATAGAATAGAAACATTCGGTGCCTTATGACATTGTTTACCCGCAAAAGACCTGATAGCTTTTTCCATGTATATTAAGGGCATATTGCTTAAAGGGTAACCAACTTAGGTAAGTCAAGTTTATGTTTCGGGTAACCAACAGTGTTTACCTGAGCAAAAACCAGTGCAGTTTCACAAATTTATATGTTAGGCAATCTTCCAAGTTAACCAATTTCCAGGTGCCTTGTCAATGTCACACCGGGAAAAAGTCAAAGTTACCTACACGTCAGCTGCGATGTTATTGTTTTTGGCGGGTTAACTGGGTTAGATTTAAAATGAATTTTCTTGAAATTTTAATTTTTTTTTTTGTGTGTGTGTGTGGCCTAAAAGAAGATGGTATCTGAAATAAAAATTCGACCAAAAGTGGTTACCTAATAATGCAATTAGCCGGGTTTATACAGTTATAACTCCAATATGTCGCACAGGAAATGAAAACTTTTCTGCTCACTATTTGTGCAGCATATAGGTCAACCAAATTACTAAAGAATTAATTTATATTAGTTTCAACTCCCTGTATGTTTGTTTAACAGGTTGATTCTGGCGAATGTTTCAGAGTACATGATAATCCGAATATCACAGTCCACTACAACACAGAGACATTGGATGTCGTCAGCAACACAAAAGGACAAATGTCTGGAATTAAAATCAAGAAACATGATACCGGGGAGGAATCAGTTCTGGAGGCTAAAGGATTATTTTATGGAATTGGTCACACCCCAAACAGTCAACTGTTGGAAGGTCAAGTTGATTTAGATAGCGCGGGATACATTTTGGTGGAAGATGGATCTGCCAAGACTTCTGTAGATGGGGTGTTTGCTGCTGGTGATGTTCAGGTACTATACCAGAATTTCTTATATCCGTTTTATGTGCCATAACTTATCTTTTAAAATTATTTTCATGATTAAATATTTGTTTCATTTTGCTATAAACTTTGCACGAACCTGTAGTCATTCTCTATAATTTTTTTCATGTTCAATTCTGGGTAGGACCATGAATGGAGACAAGCAATAACTGCAGCTGGATCAGGGTGCATTGCTGCTTTATCAGTAGAAAGATATCTTGTCAGCAATAATCTCCTTATTGAATTTCACCAGGTATTTTACCATTAAGATTCTGTTATCTTGTTGGAGCCTTTGAGCAACCGGTAAGGATACTACTTATCGAGTCAATTAGGACATTTATCCCCAGTGCTTATAAGCTTGAAAACACACAGTTGGAGCTGAAAGTAATTTCAGTTGCACAATCTCAGTCCAGTTTAGTTTGAAATATCTAATGAAGTCTCTGCACAGTTAACATTGACAATTTCTGTTAATATCTGGTGAAGCATGCTGAGTTGTGCATATGTTACAGACGACATGTATATTTATAGTAATAAAATTGTGGACACTTTATACCACTTGTCCATTAGAACTCATCTCGCGTTGGTAATGTCCTGTAAATGTGGTTTGTACTTGGGCAATAGACAAAATCAGCATAAAGATGGTAAAAAAAAGTCCACTTCATCTTTTCGTCTTTTGATTGTGACAGCCCCATACTGAAGAAGTTAAGAAGGAGCTCACACCAAGAGATGTGCAGGAAGGATTTGATATTACACTTACTAAGCACAAGGGCCAGGTATATAAAAGCATTCCGACATACCCTTTTGTACTCCCGAAAAGTGTATCTTTTTGGTGTCCGTATCTAGCAAGATATCTCCGACACTTTACTTCATAAATATTTTGGTTCCATACTTATTTCTCTTTCTTTCCTCCTGCAGTATGCTCTGCGTAAATTGTACCACGAAAGTCCTAGACTCATTTGTGTACTATATACATCACCGACTTGTGGTCCATGTAGGACATTAAAGCCAATTCTTGGCAAGGTAAAGTTTACTCATTATAATATCGTGGTATCTTCTGTGTACAAATGGTTGATCTGATAAACTGCTAATTCCATTATGCTGGGGTCTTCTATATGATTATGTTAAATTTCGATTTATTCTGTACTGAAGCTGTTCAAATTTTGCTAATGGCAGGTGATAGACGAGTATGATCATAATGTCCATTATGTTGAGATTGATATTGAAGAAGATCCCGAGGTTGCTGAGGCAGCAAATATTATGGGTACACCATGTGTCCAATTCTTTAAGAACAAAGAAATGATCAGGTTTGCATATTATTCATTTTAACAGATTTTTGATTATATTCCTTACCATCTGCATGATCTTAGATTTATAATGGATATATTTGATCAGCTTATACAATAGAACTTATTGAGCCATTCTTTAGTAGCAGGATTACTTAATCATGTAAACTTAGAGGAGGCAAGATGGGTGGGTCACGTGGGTTGTGTAAGGTGTCAAAACAGGGTTGAGTTGAAATGGGCCAGTCAGCTTGACCCTCTTAACACTTGTCCTTCTTTTAACTTTTTCCGAATAACAAATGCATTAATCATTAGTAGGAAACGGTGTTATAGCAATTACATTTAGATATATGAATAAAATGAATTAGGAGGTTGTATGCATTACTCTGGGTGACTTCCAATCCCATTAAACCATTGTCCGCAACCAAAATGACCCATACGTAAATAAATAGGTCGAAAATGCCACCTCTAAGGCTCTAAAGTGGAAGATGATAATATTAATCCCATATGTTATTTTTATCTCATCGAGCACCAATCTATTAAGACATGCATAAAACCAGACTCGCTTATTTTTATGAATGGATATGCAGGAACATATCAGGGGTCAAAATGAAGAAAGAGTACAGAGAATTTATCGAAGCAAATAAGTGAGTTTTTATTTTATTTACCCATTGTATAATTGCTTCACTAGCTCATGTTGTCATTCTGTGATTCAATTTTGATATTTCAAATTGGCTAGTTAAATACTGCCTTGTAATTTCAACTATTCATACTGATCAACTAGATCGCAATATAGATGCCGAGCTATTAATGCAGCCACATTATTTGACAATACAAGTCTAAAACACATGTAGTATTCATATTGATAATAATTGTTTTACATGATGATGAAAGAATAAGACATAGTGATACTTTAATCATCCAATATTCCACATGATCATAATTTTGTTACATAGGTGTCTTTCATTGGTACTAGTTAAAATAACTTAAAATGTTTGGACTAAATACTTGTCACTTTGTCAGGATTTAAGTGCATTTTAAATTGAGGATAGTGAGCATTACCTCATCCTCTTTTAACAAGATTCAGCATATGCATAGGTGGCCGACCAAAGGAAATAAGATTCCCAAGACCAATCATGCACAATGTACAATAATACAACCTCAAACTTCATTTTAAGTGAATAACCAGCAAATGTGTCAAGTTGTAAAGATCGCCCAACAGGACCAACACACAGAAAGTAAAAAGATGATAACCCCAAGTCCCAATATCTTTGGATAGATGATGTGAATCAAAAAATTGTTTTACTGGTCTCTCGTAAAATTTTGCTAGTCTCCTAACTGGACCTTGCAAGTGAAGGTATGTAGTTTGTGATATGTATCATCAAATTCAAATAACTTTAACAAGATAATCTAACGGAAACACGGACTAACAACTTTGTGCGTTTGATATGCGGTAATGGGAATTAGGGAATGGTTCGATATGCATAGAGAAATAGAGAAAGATGTTTGGTATGAAGATTTGGGAATAAAAGAATGGATTGTTATTGTATCAATAATATGAAACCGATTTTACCTTATTTTCAAACCAAACATACAAGAGTTATAGTACTAGTTACTCAGGTTTCACTTCAATAGGTCAGCTTATTATTCCTTTTAATCTATCGAAACTTTATTGTAGTTCCAATACCTAACATAAACACCCTTAGATCTGGGTTTCTGACATCTAATTAAATAAATAGGATACCTCTTGTTCTAAAGATTTATAATGACCAGATATCACTCTCACATTATTAAAGTAATACTGTAAAGATCCAACCACATACATTTATACAACATATGCATTCATGGCCCGATTTTTATGTCCCTACCCTCACATACGAACTGTTAAGCAAAAGCAAGTCCTCCTTCTATTTGGTTAACAATATACTTAACCTACACAGTCACACACAGAGAGTGTAATCAAAGAATTTTGATTGTATTCATTTCAATATAAATTAAGAATACTAGTTGGTTACCCGCGCATAGCGGCGGCAATAAAAAATTTACTAACTCAACTTTTTACGTAATTTCCTACCCGCTTAGTAATTTCGTTTCACAAATGTATGTGTTCGTTGGGGTTTCCCGTAACTTTCCCGTAACACCATATTAACATCATCATTCTCGCATGTAAAAAGACAACACTCTCTCCGAAAGTATATAGTTTTAACGTATCAAGTTTATATTTAATTAAGATTAAAGTTGTAAAAAAAATATAAATCAACATAAAATAAACCCATTAAAATATAAAAAAAAATTATAAAAATATATCAAAATGGATGTTGAATTAAAAAGCATAAAATTTTAAAAAATATGGTGAAATTAGATCAAAATAAAATTAAATAGATAAAAAGATATTTTAATTTAAAAATAAATGTGATTTTTTAATCAAAAATATGACACATGTCACTTTATGATGTGATTCTTAAAAATGAGATAGATGGTCAAGATTGCACCTCCTTATCTTAATTTTTAATGGGTCCCACATTATAAATGCTTTATATAGTAAAGTATAGAAGTATAGATAAGTTTGTTTTCCTCTTTGCTACAATATCATGACCCCTTTCCTAATCTAAATTGTTCAATCTATCTACAATGTCTTCATTTATATTATAATTGGCCTTCAAGTATGAGCATCCACACTGACCAATCGGCTCGGGCTCAAGTTTGGGCTCGAGTCTGACCCTGATTCTTCTTCGCCATCACATACAAATGTGATCGGACCAAATGCTTTCTAAATCTTGCGAGATTTAACTTCACTCTTTGCCGATCAAGGTAAATCTTTTTCGTGAATTCCCATCCTCGATCATTTACACTATCAGGGTCGGTCAAAACAATGTCATTGTGGTCATATTCTTCGTACAACGAGCTCTCTTGTGGGAGGATCTCATACCCAATATACCGCAAACCGAGCTTCTTTGCAGGTCCTCCGTAGTAAGTCTCTGCAGCCCAAGTTGTTCCCAAAGGTACAACTTGGATAAACACAGACCCGGGCTTCATAAACAAGAAATGAGTCATCGCAGCGCCGTGGACTCCAATCATGACATCGCTTGAGTTCAGTGATCGGTAAATCTTCGGTAACTCGGTCGTTTTGTCCGGCCATAGAACTTCAACCGAGAAACCAATTTTTTCCGCCATTTTCACTAATAATTCTTGATTTGTAACAGCTCGAGACCCATTTCTAGATATGATCACGAGCTTCGGCTTTTCAGGATCAACAACTTCCATCAGTTCTTGATTTATATCTTGAATTCTAGGCCAATATGCTTTGTCTAAAATATCATGAAAATCTTCAATTGTTTTATTGTCTTCCATCAAGGTGGAATTAATGGCTAGTTCATCGTGTATTCTTAAACCGACTATTGCTTCTGAGAAGCAATGGGTTCGGTTATCTCCATTGAAATCAACTGGTTCATAATCAGATAACCGAGAAACAACATCTCCATACTTCATAACCCACCAATCATGATATTCAAGTATTACAAACACAACTTTCTTATTATATTTCTGAGATGTAATGAAAAGAGGTATTAATCCATCATTAAACTCATGATAAACGTTACCCGTGAAGCCTCCTGTTGAGAAGAAAACCGCAGGCACATTGTGATTCACATCACAATTATGGCGGTTTTTGATTGTTGAAGCATTAGTGTTCTCGGATATGAGTGTTAGTTCATCAATTGTGGCCATTGTGGATGGCTCCCACTTCCGAGTGTAGGGCTTGATCTTTTCTTGTTTTCTAGTGACGAGATCACTAGAGACATGATCAGAAGTGTAAAGAAAGACACAGAATGAAGACGAGTTTGTTCTTATGTCTCCTTTCATTATACAAATATCCGATCGAATACTGCTTCTATCACAACAAATAGTTCCTGTAATTCAAATACCACAACAATTAATTTATAAAGTAGTTTATTCTCAATTCAAATTAATACTGTAATATAAAAGCATTATACTAGATTCAAGCAAACATACAGACAACATCAATATCATATACAAAAAACACCAAATATCAAGAACCAAATATGCATAACTTATTTAGTCCTCAACTTGAAAAATTGATCATTTCAAGGAATAAACTTTGACAAGTTGAAGTTTTTTTAATCATGTAAAATCTCATAAATATATAATCCTTGAAACAAGTATTTCAGTACGTGCACATATCAATTATCACGCTTAAGAAGTAATACAGACAATTCTATACTTAACATAAAGAAGATCAACCTATATATATGTGTTAAGGGTATATGCTTTAATTTTACAGTGATATTAACTTGTTAAGAAGCCCTTATATAGCTATAGTGTTATATTCATGTTCTATATGAAATTTAACTAAAAGTAACATTTACTTATAGAAACAAATCAAAATCAATAATTTTGTGGAAGGTTTTTTCATATATAAGACAATCATGCTAAAAACAGCAAGTAGCAGTACTTTACTAAAGCTTCAAAATTACTAGCATATAGACCGGGTAAGTAAAAAGCCGAAAAGAGACAAAAAAAGATATACCATTTGATACAGATGAACAAAGGGGAACTTTTGAATCCAGAAGGGTTGCATCTTCACCTTCATATGAATCTACAAAACAGCCACAAACAAACTAACATCAACAAACTTTATCCCAAAGTCAGATTAAAAACAGAGCAATTTACTAAAAAAAGGATAAGAGAACTTACATATGAGAGAAAAAGTGGATGTAGGAAATGAGAGAAAAGAAGGAACAAAAAGCAAAAAACAAGAAAGAAGAGAACAAAAAGTTAGAAAAAACAACAACTTTGGTCTTGATCTTCTTATGCTAACACAACCATTTTCTTCATCAACATGTAACATATTCAGACCTTTCTTTAGTTGCACATGATGTCTATGACCATGACTATGATGATCCACCATTTTTTTATTTCTTATTCACTCCAGCCTTCAAACAATTCAAGATTCAGACTCAAAGAGTAAAAGATATATCTATGTTGAAACACAATGAAAAGATAAGAAATATATATGAAAGAGTGGTTTTTTGGTTTTTTATGGAGAAAATGTTATGTGAGGTTTGTTCTTATGTTACTTCCTATAGTTAGTAAGATGATATAAGGTGGTGGGAGATGGTCAAAATCAGGGTTTGGTATTGGATGCTTTTTGACAGTAACTATGCGTGTGATGTATAGATGAAGAATGTAAAACTTTCTAATTAGGCCCTTGAAAATATTATGTGTAGCACCTAAAGACCATGTACTTACATATATTATCATTTCAGAACCTAAACATCTTTCTTGTTCATATGATGATCTAAGAGAATCTCTAATTTATGCACATAATCATAATGTTTGGTAAAAATATGACTTGTATACTATTGTCGTACAACCA
>BQNB010055528.1:2366-39065 GCA_026074375.1 Tanacetum coccineum
AAGTGATGATTGTTTGTTGATAAAGATGATATGTTGTTTGTTTGTGATTTGGTTTGGTTTATTTAAGTTTACAAAATGTAATACATAAGTCGAAGTTAAGACAAAAAGCAATGATGAGTCCTAGACAAAACGCAGTCTAGAAACTTAGACAAAACGCCAAAACACAATAAGAGTCTTCAACTTTAGAAAAAACACAGATCCAAATTGCAACCTTCAATAACCAAAACGCAGAGGCAAAACGCAAAACCAAAACGCAATCTAGAAGCTTAGACAAAACGCAACAAAGAAGTTTAGACAAAACGCAATGGAGAAATTTTTTTGCCAGAGATTCTTTCCACCAAAACGCAATAAGGGTCTTCAACTTTAGACAAAACGCAAAGCCAAAACGCAACCACTAATAAGACAAAACGCAGTACTGTTATACTTTACAAAATGACAAAACGCAGTGTACTTTTCTGACAAAATGCAGGAAGCAAAACGCAACCAAGAAATTGCCAGTGAGACAAAACGCAGTCAAGAAAAATACGAACTTTTTCACCTAAAAACACCTAAAAATCACCCTTTTGAACGTTTTTGCTTGGTTTCTTTTGCACAACTTGATCCTAGAAGGTTATAACAACAATAAAAACACTAACTTTAACACCACAAACGTGAGAATCAAAGAGTGCCAAGAAAAAGACCATAAACCTTCAAAAACCAAACTTTTGATCTAAACTAACCAAGAAAACGCACACACAATCTATCTAATCATCCCATGGGCTCTGATACCAATTGTAGTATATTGGATATCATAACACAAGCATAGATGATTGGGTTGGCCGAATTATCTAGAGAGAGAAAATGGAGAGTTTCTAGTGAGAGAAACACCTAGTGAATGTTTGTGATAAAATGAACAACCAACCCTTCCCATGGCTGGAAAGGGTGTTTAAATACATGAGTTTTATGCCCCTAAGTGGGCTATGGTGTGGGCTAACATGTGGGTAAAGACCCGGCCCAACACCATAAGTCATACGCTTACGATTCAACTACGAACTATGCTATTCTAGACAGTACACGGGGTGACCGAGTCTTTTTCTTAAACCTAACAATCTCCCCCTAAGGGAGGTCACCCCTGAAAATACAGTTCGAATTCTAGCAGTCTAAATCTTTGACCTTCTGTCTTTAGCTCGTAGTCTTTGATTCTTCATTCTTTGATTTCTTTGTACATTACGTAGTGATCTTTGAGCTTTGTTCCTTAGGCTTGTCTGATCTTTGAGCATTTTTGAGATCATCATCCACTGTAAATCTCTTGATCATCCTTGATGAGGAATATTGCCTTCATGTGATGTTGTGACCTTTGGACCTGCATGCTCACACTTTTCTTGATCATGATATTACTTCTCAGAGTTGCGGAAGCTGTGTTGTAGGTCTTTCAGTTGTCATGATGTCATTAATTAGAAACATTAAGTGTGAGCATGGGGTTGTGAATTAACTCCACTGGAACGAGGTATCTCCATCTCTATCTTTACTTGATCCTGAAATAAAACAGTTAACAATAAAGCTTGTGGGCGAACATGGCTTTGTCATTCGCCCGAGTCTGGTTGGAGTAACCTCCGGATCTGTGAGGACCGACCTGTGATCAGGTAGATTCATCTTAAGATGAATCTCCTTGACAGGATTTCCAGTATAAGTATCGGATCATCAGATGTACAGCCATCAGAATCACCATACTTGCCTGTTCTCTTTATCGGAACGTCTCAAAGCAGACAACACGATAAGAGTGAATCGGTTAGTTACTATCTCACCGATTAAAGAGAAAAATTGATTTGAAAATCAATTGACGTGTCACTTGAAAAAGTATTTTTGTGACACATCGAGAGTGTTTTATATCACAAAATCAAATTTCATCAGAAACACATTTGTTTTGAAAGATATACACAGTCAATGTGCTAGAAAATCAGTTGTTGGGCACATCGAAAGGTTTTTCAAAAACTATTCGTCAATTCACTGCCTGGAACAAGTTTGATTCATAAAGAATCGCACCATCGTTGCTTTCCATTTGTCACAAGTTTAATCCATAATGGATCTCACATGTCACCTACCAAGAGCTTGTTTGATGTTGGCTCTAGAAGGATTTCCATCTTCATTGTGAGTACTTACGTATCACTCGGATGTTCTGGCAATACCACGAGGATAATGCGTAGGACTCTTAAGATCTTTACTTGTTGTCACAGTGTGTGAAAAACAAGCACAATTTGTATAGTGTCCTAACGAGATTAATTGATGATCTCTTGGCTCTAGACTCAATAGTGCGTTTTGATTTAAGTGAGCGGAGGCTGGAGCAGACTGCCACCTTTTCAATACCAACTATCTCGGAGTGAGATAGTCAGTAGATTACGTGTTAAGTCTCCGTGACAATTGAAACAGAAGTCTTTTGAGAGATTCTGAGTGGCTAGGAAGGGTTGTGCAGCGTATCACTGGGTCCATGATACTTGTCTTCAATGTCAATAATCAACCAAGTGATTCTGACAGCATATGTATTGACCCGGTTTCTGCCTAATGTTAAAGGAGGGCTGCTTTCTTTTCACCCTTTATCTTAACATTTCTTTTTCATTCTTCAACCCCTTCAGTGCTTACCGAGACTTCATTACTGGTACCTTGTTGGGTATGTTCCAGTACTAGCTCCATCTCAGTCCGCACTATTCCCTTATTCTCACATTACTCCTTTTGTAATCATACCTAAGGACTTCTACACTAACTAGTGGATTGTCCCTGGGTAGATCCCTCCGGCTCTGGCGGGATCATGGGAACATGTACCTAACCATACCATCCTTATAACTCCGATAAAGTAAATACAGGGTCGGTCTTTTGGTACTGTTCTCTTCGCCATAAAACCATTTGAAAATCAATCAAGGTACGGGCGATGTAAACATCAAAGCATTAGTACCTCGATTGTTTTGATTCATGAAACTGCTCCCCCTCAACATGTGCGTCGATATTCGAAATTGTTTGGCACATGGAGGGAGGAGTACCTGCTTGAGTCTTAATAGATCACATTTTATCAGATTTAATATTTAAATCACATCCTTCTAGTTTCAACCATGGGTACAAGTTTTATAACCCGAACGAGTTGTCTCAAATATATTGATTATAAATCATGTTCGGGTTAACCATTTGAAAAAGTGTTCTAATCAAATCATAATCAGCTTTCGACATTACAAACAGAGTTTCAAGAAATCTTGACCACTTGAACAAATACAATAGATCTTTAAATAGAATACGGGTCTTTGTTTGAGGGGAAGAAAGTGTTTTCAAATTATCTTCAACAAGTCACGGTAATTATATGGAAAAAGTTTTAACTTAATGGATAATGATTTGAGGGGGAGTTAATTTATTTTAACTCCAAGGGCTTCAGTTGTCATAAGTTATTAACTTAATGGGCTTAAATATAATTTCATGATCAGTGACTTAGGCTTAAAACTTCAGACGACCAAGATTGCCAACACCTCATAGTTTTTAAAGGCTTAGGATTGTTTGGAAATAATTACATAGTGTTAGAAGCCTTAAAGTTGATGATGTGTTTCTGATTCATTTAATATTTTCCCAATCGGTCAATCACTAAGCTTATTTTTAGAGGAGTAGAATCTGTTAACAAAAGAGGTACACATAGGTTTGATAAGTATGGTGATTCCTTTAGATAGTCAGTATCTTGCAAGAAGAAATGTGTACATTCGGGACTTAGTTGCCTTAGGTGTTATCATTTCGGCTATTTAGAGGGTATAATTGTGACTTCCGAGTCTTAGTTGACTTTGGTGTTTCACTTCATATCATCTCTATCATATAAGGAGAAATTCAGATATTCGAGTCTTAATTGACTTTGGTTTTTCGGTTTCGATCTAATTGTGTATTTTGGATATTTGGACTTTACACATCAAGTCTTCTTAATGCGGCATGCAAGTTAGCCATGAATCTACATAAGAAATGATTGTTGATTCAGGGGGGAAGTTGTTGAAGCTTCTAAAATATGAATAAGTTTGCTTGACCACAAAATTCAACAACTTTCCAAAGGTTTAAGTGAAGGATCTGGTACTACTCTAGAGGTTCCTGATGAGCCAAAGGACAATTCTGTAGTTGCAGAGAAACAAGCTGGACATGTACAAACCAATTTAACTTTGTCATCTGCTGAACTCGAGATTCAATCAATGGTGGATGTTCCCATTCATCAAGAGGACCTTGCTATCCGATGAACTCCACTCATTGACCCTGTTATCTCAATGGTTACTGAAAAGACAACATCAACACCCACACTACCAACCACACAAGCTCATGTTTAAATGTGTTCAACCTCTTGCTAGAAAGACATTTCAAGAGGAGTTTAGAAGTGCTGGTTGGTGCAAGGAAAACAGTGACAGATAAAAGACTGTTGCAGAGGGCAATATGACTCATTCATACTTGATTTAAACATGTGAGGTCCTGTTGTTCATATCATAATCTTGTACATCAATAAGTAGTGTGGTAATCAGTGTTATGTGTCAGTTTAATGAATTTTTCATGAGTTTCTCGTTAAACTCCAAATCATTTATAAACTCATCATAACTGACACTAACATAATCCCTCATTAATTGAGGGGGAGCATGTATAGGTTCCAACATCGGCTTGTATTTAATCAGACCATATTTTCTTCCTAATTTTCTAAACTTATTTAAATCAATTAAGATCCTAAATCTCAAAGGGTTTGAAATTTTTGATTAGGGGAGAGAATGTGATTTAAATATTAAATCTGATAAAAATGTAATCTATTAAGACTCAAGCAGGTACTCCTCCCTCCATGTGCCAAACAATTTCGAATATCGACGCACATGTTAAGGGGGAGCAGTTTCATGAATCAAAACAATCGAGGTACTAATGCTTTGATGTTTACATCGCCCGTACCTTGACTGAGTTTCAAATGGTTTTATGGCGAAGAGAACAGTACCAAAAGACCGACCATGTATTTACTTTATCAGAGTTATAAGGATGGTATGGTTAGGTACATGTTCCCATGATCCCGCCAGAGCCGGAGGGATCTACCCAGGGACAATCCACTAGTTAGTGTAGAAGTCCTTAGGTATGATTACAAAAGGAGTAATGTGAGAATAAGGGAATAGTGCGGACTGAGATGGAGCTAGTACTGGAACATACCCAACAAGGTACTAGTAATGAAGTCTCAGTAAGTGCTGAAAGGGTTAAAGAATTAAAAAAAAATGTTAAGATAAAGGGTGAAAAGAAAGCAACCCTCCTTAAACATTAGGCAGAAACTGGGTCACTACATATGCTGTCAGAATCACATGGTTGATTGTTGACATTGAAGACAAGTATCATGGACCCAGTGATACGCTGCACAACCCTCCCTAGCCACTCAAGATCCCTCAAAGGATTCTTGTTTCATTTCTCATGGAGATCAATACATTTCTATCTTCTCTCTTACTCCGAGTTAGATGATATTGAAAAGGTGGCAGTCTGCTTCAGCCTCCAACTACTAAAACCAAAAGTGCACTATAGAGTCTAGAGCTATGAGATCATCTTTAAATCTCGCTAGGACACTAATACAAATTATGCTTGCTTATCACACACTGTGATAACAAGTAAGATCTTAAGAGTCCTACGCATTATCGTCGTGGTAATGCCAGAACATCCGAGTGATACGAAAGTACTCACAATGAAGAAGGAAATCCTTCTAGAGCCAAAATCTAACAAGCTCTTGGTAGGTGACATGTGAGATCCACTATGGATTAAACTTGTGACAAATGGAAAGCAACGATGGTGTGATTCTTTATGAATTAAACTTGTTCCAGGCAGTGAATTGACGAATAGTTTTTGAAAAACCATTCGATGTGCTCAACAACTGATTTTCGAGCACATTGACTGTGTATATCTTTCAAAACAAATGTGTTTCTAATGAATTTTGATTCTGTGCTATAAAACACTCTTGATGTGTCACAAAAATACTTTCTCAAGTGATACGTCAATTGATTTCAAATCAATTTTTCTCATCAATCGGTAAGACAGTAACTAACTGATTCACTCTTATCGTGTTGTCTACTTTGAGACGTTCCGATAAAGAGAACATGCAAGTATAGTGATTCTGATGGTTGTACATTAGATGATCCGATACTTATACTGGAAATCATGTCAAGGAAATTCTTCTTAAGATGAATCTACCTGATCACAGGTCGGTCCTCACAGATCCGGAGCTTAATCTAACCAGACTCGGCCGAATGATAAAGCCATATCCATCCACAAGCTTTATTGCTAACTGTTTTATTACAGGTTCACATAAAGATTGAGATGGAGATACCTCGTTCCAGTGGAGTCAATTCACAACCCCATGCTTACACTTAATGTTACTAATCAAAGACATCATGACAAATGAAAGACCTACAACACAGCTTCCGCAACTCTGATGAGTATTATCATGATCCAGAAAAGTATGAGCATGCGGGTCCGAGGGTCATAACATCACATGAAGGCAATGCCACTCAACAAGGATGATTAAGAGATTTAAGATGAATGATGATCTCAAAGAAATCTCAAAGATCGCACAAGTCTAAGGGACAAATCTTGAAGTTCACTACATAATGTACAATGATCTTAAAGAATGAAGAATCAAAGACTACGAGCTACAGACAGAAGGACGAAGAACTAAAATATGCCTGTTACATAGTCATGTCTTTTCCCCATCCTATTATTATCCTATCTGATTCCGATGTGAAGGATGCTCTTTCCTTTACAAATGCTCCTGACTATACTCTGGCTTTATCGGTATATTCTCCGGCTTCACCAGGAAGCACTACTTTTAACTCTTCGGAAAGATTTAACTAAGGATCTTTTATCCCATTAGTATTCTCACCTTTCCATGATATAGAGGTCATGATTACCCTATGATCTATATTACGACTACTTATTATCTCCATCTGCATCATTAGGATCAACATCACCGGTTAAGTCAACTACACCATCTTTAGACTATTCATTTAATAAGTCTATCTCCCACACTGAGCTATCTAATTCCGTGAAGATCATTATGGATTATTCCATGAACAATAGAAAATAAATTAATCTCCAAGAAACCAAGTGAATCAGAGCAAACCATAATGGTGTAGCGGAAGCATAGTAAGCCCATAACCCATAATTTTCACCAACGTGATATCAAATGATGGATATTACAATACCGTAGGAAATTCTTATTTGGTGTTATCTTATGATTCACCTGGATTTTAACTTCAACCTAAAGTTACATAATATAAAGGGAATCATTTTGACAATGTTTATTTTTGAACTTTAAGCATTTTAAGAAGAAACATGTGATATCATTCTTATTTCGTAAAATGGCTCCCAAAAGAAGATCAACATCTGCAACATCAACATCTGAAACACCAGCTATGACTCAGGCTGCCATCCGGAAACTAATTGCTAATGATGTTGATGCAGCCCTGGAAGCACAAGCTGCAACCATGGCAAGTACCGATAATCCAAATAGGAATACTGGACTAAAAGAAACTCCTGTAGCAAGGAAATGCACATACAAGGAGTTTATGAGTTGCCAACCTTTCTACTTCAATGGTACGGAAAGAGCTGTTGGCCTCATCCGCTGGTTTGAACAGATTGAATCGGTATTTTCTCATAGCAATTATGCCGAGGAAAACAAAGTAACATTTGCTACTGGTACCCTAACCGATGACGCCTTGTCCCGGTGGAATGCATATGCCCAACCTATTGGAATAAAACAAGCCAACAAGATCACCTGGACTGAATTGAAAAGGCTCTTAACAAATAAGTATTGTCCTCGAACTAAAATCAAGAAAATGGAAGATGAATTTTTCGGTCTGACTGTAAAAGGAAATGATCTCAAGACTTACATTAGAATATTCCAGGAATTAGCCGTTTTATGTCCAAATATGGTACCAAGCACTGAGAAACTTATGGAAGCTTTCATCGGGGGATTACCCAGAAGTATTGAAGGAAATGTTACCTCTTCAAAGCCTTAAACTTTGAAGGAAGCCATTACCATAACCCAGAGGTTAATGGATCAGGTAATAAAGCATAATTCCGTATAAGAAACCAATGATCACAAACAAAAGTTTGAGGATAGGAGAAACATCATCAACAACAACAACTACCAGAATAACTGTAACAATAACAACCGTAACAATGATCACCACCAGCATCAAAATGGAAGGCAGGAAACCTTCAGGACTTATGGAAACCTTGGACATAATGGACCTCATCCACTGTGTAGGAAGTGTACACTGCATCACACAGGACCTTGCACTGTCAGGTGTCAAAATAGTAACAAAGTAGGCCATCAGAATTGTAGAAGCTAAGAACTTCTGTTTCTAAATATCACTCTATCACTCAACTAAATCTTGGGACGAGATTTCTGTAAGGTTAGGGGACTATAACAACCCACAATTTTCATCAATGTAATATCCATCTATTAAATTAGATGCAATGTAACATCTAAATATATACCACCTTTTTATAAGGAAAAAAAATATGATTTCGTTCATGGACAGTGTAAAAAATATGCCTAAGTATGAAGTGCGAAAATGATCAAATGATCAATACACAGTTACACTCTCATTACTATTGTAATAATTTCAAGTTAAATAATTATGTATACAAGTTCAATGGATAATTAAATGATTAAATAAACAAATAATTAATGCATTAAAGATAAAATAAAATAGATAAAAGAAGAATCTTGAGACATAAACTCCGAAGATGAAACAACTGATACGAAAATTGAAGAGTCGGGGCGTGACTAATTGTTTGTAATTACCAAGATATGGTTGATAAAAATAACTTTTAGAATAAGAGTAGTCAAATATTTTGTACAAGGCTAGGAGCCCAAATTGGCCTTATATAAAAATGGTAATCAAACCTGGTACGATTCCGGTAAACGGGTACGGGACTGATACGGGTAAACGGGGCGGGTTTTCCCAGAACCCGCAACCCGAACACCGTAACCCGAGAAAAAAGATATTCTACCGAACCCGTAAACAACCCGCCAACTTAACGTCCCCGAAACGCCGACCCAAATGGTTCGGGTTTCGGTTTTCCCCATTGGTTTCGGGTGCTTTTGCCATCCCTACACAGGACCTTGCACTATCAAGTGCCAGACTTGCAACAAGGTGGGTCATCTAACCAGAAACTGCAGAAACAAAGGACCAGCCACTAGAAGCAATCAGTAACCAGTATCAGTAATTTGTCATGCCTATGGAGAGAAAGGGCATTACAATTATTAGTGCTTAAAGACAAACAAACATCCCATGGAAGAGCATACTTCTAAGGGACAAGAACGCTCACCTAGACCGAACGTAGTCACGGGTACGTTCCTTCTAAACCAACATCTAGCTAGAGTATTTATAACAACCCGCAATTTTCATAAATGTAAATATCCATCTATCAAGTTAGATGATGTACAAACTATCAATTATATATGAACTCACCTTTTTCAAGGAAATTTTTCGCTTTATTACATTACATTACTTTGCCAATATCTCAATATGCAATATATCCTGCATAATTAAAGTTAACGGACTCAGGCAACCTTCATATGGCAATCCTATCTTCTTATATGTCAAGCAAACATCATAACATGTCAAGTCAATATCATAATATCATTATTACAAGGAACATTATTCCTATAAGTTACCAGTTGCAACATCATAACAAAACGGGCTTTAAACCATTATCGGATGCCCTAAACCCTAACCTCATGAAAAGATTAACATTTAAAGTGAATGCACAAGCTACTAAAGCATATGTATAAGTAATATAACATCTCATTTGAAATATATAAACTCTTCAACTCAAAGTACAAGTCTTTAAAAGCTCAATACATAAGTCATTAAGCATGATCTCCAAAATAGCCATTTTGCCTCCGTTTTCATTCTAATTTCTTCACCATCACTTGTGTTCAAGCTACTACACTCAATATACAATTTTTAAACCCTAATTATTCTATTTATAAACTTTCATACATCTTTTTACACTCAAAACCCTAATTCAAAACCCTAAACCCTAAAACTGAGCTAGTTTTCTAAACCATGACTCGTTTCTTCGTTTTTATCCATTGTAAACCTAAACCAATACTTAAATAAGTTATAATAACATAAATTACAACATTCTCAATCATAATCCATTATCATTTCATCATTCTACTTCAATTATACAAGAAACGAATCCAGAAAACCCTAATTGTACCCTAATTGTGATTTTGACCCGTTTACTCATTTTCAGACCATCTCATTCTCAAGTAAGCAACCAAGAGTCATTGTAAACCCATAAAATGAGTTTACAAACCTTTATCCATCATTAACCATCCTTGCTTCAACAATGTACGAGAATTACAAAGCTAGAAAACCCTAAAAGCCTTATATGAACCCTAATTCCAAGCTACGGCTTATTCTTTCAATTTCAACCCATTTTAACTAAAACCAATGATCAAACTTCATTGATAATACTTTATTTAAGCTCTAGGATCTGTATTCCATCATTCCTAATCAAGAGTATGCAAAATATAAACCAAGAAAGTCAAGAAAACCCTAAACATGCCCTAATCAAACCCGTGACCTCATTTCTTCAATTCTAACCCGTTTTAACCCAAACCAATTCTTAATCTTTCTTAATCCTTCTTATATCAGACCTTGGGAACATATATTAACCATCCTTAATCAATTACACACGAAATAAAAGCTTGAAAACTTGTGGAAAACCATACCAAGTCTAAAACAGACCCGCACCCCATTTTTGGCTTCTTTAACCCATTTTAGCCCTAACCATGTGCAAGGAACTTGCATAAACTCCTTCTAGAATCCCTCAAGTAGCTTATTCACCTACTTAGACCATCCCATGGTCAAATAAGAGAGCACATGGCCTCTCTTTTGGCTTACTTCAGCCACGGCAGCAAGAAAGGCAACCAACTCATCAAAGTTAGTTCATAGACCTTCCACACTTCATATTCTAGCTTATACACATCATACCTTAGCTCTTCTATGTGTCAAGATCAGATTATAAGCTTTGCTTGCTCACCACTCTTGAAAATGGGTATAAATAGGGCCCTAACTCCTTCATTCCAATTTGCACCACATCTCTTCTTTCTCAAACCCATAAGGCAGCAATACTTTTCTCCCATATGATCCTAGGATCATTAAAGAAGTTCAAGAAGAGAAGCCCTAAAGAATTGAAGCCTCGGGAACAAGATACAAGCAGTCTCTTCTCTCTCAAACCCAATTGGACAGCAATACTTGCTCCATTGATGATCATAAAGGATCATTAAAGAAGTTCAAGAAGCAAATCCCTGAAGAATTGAAGCCAGAGTAAAGAGTACAAGGCGTACGATTGAGAAGATACTACCCGAGAATGAAACCCGTTTCCCCCCATTTTTGCTCCTTGGAAGCTCAGTAAACCCCAGGTTTTTGATTATGTTTCTAAATTCTGCATACTGGAGCAGATACATAACAAACAACCCTCTTATAAATGTTTCATATCGATCCTAGAATATACTCTTGTTAAAGTTTCAAAACTCAATTCATTCTCATATTTCTGTTTTGATACCAAAATCGTACACCACGAAACCCTAATTTCAGCGTTTTTCTTAAACTAAATGTTATAATGGTTAAAATATCTATTATACACCATTTCCTATCATGTAACTTTGTAAAATAACCCTTTATTTGATTAATGAAGGGAATTTGAACTTAAAACCCGCCGGCGAATTACTATTAAACCCTAATTGACCCCCTTTTGCTTCCTAGCCTAACCGAATCGATTATTTAAATTTGTGTAGCGTAACAACTTCATATTTTAGTTTTTAAACTTATAAAATAACTCAGATGTAAAGGTTAAACTACAAGCTTCCAAGGGCCAATTGGACATGTTTTTGTATTATAATCCATGCAAGGGTATATATCTACTTCGTAACTTTGAACTTATAACTAAAGGACTAAAAAGTGTCATTTATTCAAAGTTATATCCTATAGGGTCATTAATGTCACTTTTCAATCAGGTTTACTTGTATACTCTTTATCAACGATTGACAGGACCAAGTCTAAAAATGCAAATCCCTGTAGGGGTCTACTTGCACAATTATTCCAAACCCCCAGGTTCAAAATGTAACATTATGAAAAAGTATAAAAATCCCTGTTATAAAAACCTTACAGACATAATTTTAATCAACTCTTTCTCATACTTGACCATTTCCAGATAGGGTACTTAAAACGCTTACAACAACCCGATTTAATAATCTGTATACACAATACTCATGGGAGGGCGTGGGAGCTTCCCAATATTAAGGAGTTATTCATCTGGTATTACGTTCTGCGACTGAAGTTGCTCAATAGGTTCAACGATTTTAAAGTGGCCGTCTAGCTCCTCAAAACGTTTACTAGAATGACTTCTGAATTATGATGCCCGACTCACAACGTGTACTACCTAACTTCCAAACTCTTCAATCAAACTCATAGAACGAGCCTATCACATACACGATGATAACGTAATTCTATCATTTTTTCATGAAGAGATAGACAATAAAGCAACACAGGTTTCATTACTATAAATAATCGTTTCTCTTTCCACTGATTGTCAGAATCCGTGTCGGGTTATATGATATTGAAAAAGGTGGCACATACCCCTGTACTCTAACAAGGTTAAAGTCTGACTGCGAAACAAGAGTATCATATCTTCCTAAGCACTCAACAAATATACTACAGGCTTGCGTGACCGTAGCTAGTTTACTATCATTTTCTTATTTACAACCAATCCTGAGTTAAGATTGTGATAAGGATCAGTCAGCTCTCCACTTTCATAAAACATAACTAAAAAGAATAAGTAACTCACACATCTACCTATCAGTAGTCACTCACGTACGATAACCTCCATCTGCCTTTACTTATTTACATGTTTTATAAACCCGCGAGGGGGATACATGCTTGTTACAAACTCTTTTACATACTCATTTATCTTATAACAATGTGATTACTTTTCAATGACTTAGTGAGTTCATAGCCTCGCATTTCAATCTTTTTATAAACCCGCGAGGGGGATACATGCTATAAACATGAATGCAATTACTTCTACATGCTATTTCAATTTACTATTGCCTAAGTAACTGCTTTGCCTTTAAGTCCCCATAATTATGAACCGTTAATTACTCTCCGTAGTAACGCCGAATGAATTGAATAATATATTTGGCTGGACTCCCGTATCTCTATCCTATATTCGATCTACCCAACAGATCGACCGAGTGCTCATCACCACACGAGAGTCTGCGCGGGGGGGGGGGTCGGGGGGGGGGGGGGGGGGGGGGGGGGGGGGCGGGGGGAGGGTGTACACTACAGCGACACCCCTCCACAACCACACCTAACTAGACAATCACAGTGAAAGTTGGGGGCAGCCAGTATCTAAAAACAACAATTCCACCCATTTAGATTTACCTAGGGACTATCCACTAGTTAGTGTAGAAGTCCGTAGGTATGATTACAAAGGAGTAATGTGAGAATAAGGGAATAGTGCGGACTCAGATGGAGCTAGTACTGGAACATACCCAACAAGGTACTAGTAATGAAGTCTCGGTAAGCACTGAAAGGGTTGAAGAATGAAAAAGAAATGTTAAGATAAAGGGTGAAAAGAAAGCAGCCCTCCTTAAACATTAGGCAGAAACCGGGTCAATACATATGATGTCAGAATCACATAGTTGATTGCTAACATTGAAGACAAGTATCATGGACCTAGTGATACGCTGCACAACCCTCCCTAGCCACTCAAGATCCCTCAAAGGATTCTTGGTTCATTTCTCATGGAGATCAATATATTTCTATCGTCTATCTCACTCCGAGTTAGATGATATTGAAAAGGTGGCAGTCTGCTCCAGCCTCCGACTACTAAAACCAAAAATGCACTATTAAGTCTAGAGCCATGAGATCATCCATAAATCTCGTTAGGACACTAATACAAACTATGCTTGTTCATCACACAATGTGTTAATAAGTAAAGATCTTAAGAGTCCTACGCATTATCCTTGTGGTATTGCCAAAACATCTGAGTGATATGAAAGTACTCACAATGAAGATGGAAATCCTTCTAGAGCCAACACCAAACAAGAGCTTGGTAGGTGAATGTGAGATCCTCTTAAGGATCAAGCTTGTGACAGCTGGAAAGAAACGATGGTGCGATTCGTTATGAATCAAACTTGTTCCAGTATTTGAATTGATGAGGAGTTTTTTTGAAAAACCTTTCGATGTGTTTAACAACTAATTTTCAAGCATATTGGCTGTGTATATCTGTCAAAACAAAGGTGTTTTTGATGAAAATTGATTTTATATTATAAAACTTTTGATGTGTCACAAAACTCTTTCTTGAGTGACACGCGACTGATTTTCAAATAAATTTCTCATTAATCAGTGGGTTTAATCCACTGGTTCACTCATTTCGTGGTTTGTCTACTTTGAGATGCTCCGGTTTTAGAACGGCTAGCGCAACTGCGAAACCCTGTCAAGGAGATTCTTCGGAATTCTACCTGATCACAGGCATTATTTATACTGATTAACGGGGAACCGTGGTTCTTACCACTTTATTCAACGAAAGTGAACAAAGATACTTTCATTTGTTTATCACTAATGTATACTTGCAGGAATCCTGACGGTTGCAGCAGTTGGCCAGAAACACGTCAATTCACACCCCCATGCTCAAACTTCATATTCTTAATCAAAGACATCATGATAGCTGAAAGATCTACAACACAGCTTCCGCAACTCTGATGCTTTCTATCATGATCTAGAAAAGTGTGAGCATGCCGGTCCGAAGGTCACAACATCACATGAAGGCAATACTTTACAACAAGGATGATTAAGATTTATTGTGGCTAATGATCTCAAAGAAAGCTCAAAGATCACACAAATCAAAGGAACTATGCTCTAAGATCACTACTTGCCGTACAAAGATAGCACTTGAAGAATCAAAGACTACGAGCTAGAGTCAAAGATCAACTCATAGAATGCTAGGATTCAAATTTGTATTTCCAGGGGTGACCTCCCTTAGGGGGAGATTGTTAGGTTTAATAAAAAGACTTGGTCACCCCATGTATTTCATATTTAGCATAGCTCGTAGTTGGTACAGTAATCGTATAATTTATGGTGTTGGGCCGGGTCTTTACCCACTGTAAGCCCACACCATAGCCCATTTTATGGGGCGTGTAAGAATTATTTAAACCCTCTCCACACATGGAGAAGGTATTGGAAGAATTCATTTTACACACACTCTTTAGTGTGTTTTTCTTATTTTCTCTCAACCATTCTCTCTCTAACTTTCTCTCTCTAGATCTCTCTAGATCTATACATGTTTGTGTGAATTTGGGAACCAACAAGTAAACTGCCTATTTTTAGTGCTATTTTCTAGCTTATTTAGTTGTTTAAAATAAATTTTATTGGCTTATTCTAAGTTTAGGTAGTTTAGGCTTGAGCTTATTTGAGGATTTACCCATTAGCTTATAGCTTTTGTCCCTTAAATCTTAGCTTAAAGTTCCCTTAATAGGCTGTTTGCAATATAGTTTTAAAAACCGTAAGTGTTTATCATATTCTGTCACTGCTTTTTTTGCTTATTCTGGGCTTATTACTGTCTTTCATAAAAAGTTGTTTTACAAAAATTGCTTATTTAGGTTTATTAGTTAAGTGTTTAAAAAAGAAAAAAATATAAAAAGTGTCAGTATTGTGGAGAGGTCTCAAGGCTCGAAACCGAGACCTCTCAACACATAACCAACACCTTTAAGCACACACTCCACTACCATTTGACAGCCCCCCTAAACCAACCACCCCCTCCACACTCCCCCGCACCCACCCACACTCACCTCCTCCAACAGCCCCACCCACCCCCCCCCCAACCTACCACCGCCACCACCAGCCCTCCACACCACGAACCAACATCCCCCCCCCCCCTCCAACCCCCCACCGGGCCCTCCCACCCCACCTTACACCTTCCCCCACTCCCACTACCCCTTCCCCTACCAGACCCCCCACCCCCACCCGACACCCCCTAAATACCAACATCGCGAATCCCCACCCCCCCCCCCCGCTCACCCCAACACCATGCCCCCATCCCCGCACAACCGCCCCCCCCATAACCCCCACCCTCACCCCACCCCCCCACCCTACCCCACGCAACCCCACCCACCCCTCCACCATCCACAACTCCCCCCTACCCCCCACCACATCCGCCCCAACCACCCACCACCCCATTACACCAACCACCCCCTCTCACCAACAAGCCGCACATCCCCCCAGCCCGCCACCCACAACATCTTCCCTCGCCATACACCCCCCCATCTCCACATCACCCCCATCCACCCCAGACCCCACCCCCACCACCCCACCCTACCCCTCACCCCACAACAAACACCTACACCCAAACCACCCCCATAGCCTCCTCCCCCCCACTCACGCCCCCCACACCACCCCCCCACTCGCCAACCCCAGCCCCCACCACCACTCCGCCCTGAACACACCACACCCTACACCGTCCCCCCACCCTCCACCCCGCCGCAAGCGCCTACACACCCCACACCCCCACCACTCACCACATCCTCCCACATCACCTCAACCCCCGCCCCACCCACACCACCCCCCCCCCACCATCCACCCCCCCCCGCCCACCCGACCACCTGAGCCCACACCCCCCCACTCCAACCCCCCACCACCCCACACCCCCCCCCCCACCACCCCAAGCAACCCCCACCCCCCTCCCCCCCCAACACCCACCCACCACCCCTCACACCACTCACCCTCCCCCCACAACCTCCCCCCTCCCACTCACGCACCCAACCCCCACCCATCCCACCTCCCCACCCCCCTACCATGACCACTAAAACTCCTCCCCCATCACCCCCCCCCACCCCAGCACCCCACACGTCCACCTACCACACCGACACCCACTCCCCCGAACCCCTCCCCCCTCAAAAACACCCAACCCCCACCACCCACCCACCCTGCCCGCCACGAATCCCCCCCACCCCTCAACACTAACCCCTCCCCACCCCCCACCCCCCACCCCGTAACCCACTCCACATCCTCCCCCACTCCCCCCCACAACAAAAACTCCGTACGCACCCCAACACACCCCCCGCCCACAAAAACCACCAGCCACCACCCCCCCCGCCCCACCTTCCATGCTAGCCCCAAAGACCACCCTCACCCCACCAGCCCCCCCCACCTCACTCTCCAATCCTGTACACTACCACCCCACCACCTGCCCCCATACCCTCCACCCCACCCCACAGCCTACCCACCACCCGCCCCCCCCCCCCATCACCCCACCCACTACACCCGACCCGAGGCCACTACAACGCCCCACCACCCCACCTTCACCTCCCCTACCCCCCACCCCCCACCCACAATCCTCCACTCCCACCTACACATCCCTAACCACCCACCCACCAACACACGCGCAACCCCACCCCACCCCCGCCCAAACACCCCCCCCCTCACCCCCACCACCCACACTCCCCACCCCATTCCGCCCCGCCCACAACTCACACTCCCACCCACCCCAAACCAAGCAACTCCACACACCCCACCATGACACCATCCCAACCCCCCTCCCCCCTACCAATAACCCCCCCCAAACCACCCCCCACCCCACCGCCCCCCCACACCTCCCCACACCTCCCCCCCCCACCACCCAAACCACCTCCCTGCCACCACCCCGCCCACCCCACATCAACACCACCCGTCCACCCACTCACCCACCACCCCCTAACCCCACACCCACACCCCCTCCCCCCCACCCACTGCTGCCCACTCCCCCACCCGTCAAACTCAACCCCTCCACCCCCCGCACCCCCCTCACTTCCCCACTATCCCCACACCCGACCTAACCCCACCCACCCACCTACCCACCCCACCCCACCCCCTCCACCACCCCAACCCAAAACCCCCCCCCACCCCCCCCACCACCAACCCCCTCCCCCATCTCCACCCCCCCTCACCCTACCCATCAACCCCCCAACAACCACCCCACCATCCCAACCTCCTCAACCAACAAAATTCCCCCTACGCTCCACCCTCACAGACTTCCCCACCCCTCCCCCCCACCCCACAATCCAACCACCCCCTCCCGTCACCACCCCCCCCTCAACCCCACAAAACTCACCACACACACCCCCCACCCACAAACCCACCAGCACCACCACCTCGCCCTCACCCCACCCCCGCCCTCCCACCACCACCTATAATACCAACACCCCCCACCCCAGCCCCCCCCCCGCGCCCCGCACCTCCCCCCCCCACAACAACACCACCCACCCCCCACCCCCCACCACCCCCCACAACCCCCAAACCCCCAACCCCCACACACCCCCCCGCTCACCACCACCACCTCCGCAACCCCCCCCCTCCCCCCCACAACCCACACCCACAAACCTCCCCCCCACGCCCCGCCTCCCCCACCCCAACCCTTACCCCCGCAACCCCCAACACCACACCACCACCCAACCCCTCTTACCAAACGCCTCCCCACCCCCCCAACCACAACCCCAACACCACCCCCTCTCTAACCCCCAGCCCCATTCCCACATAGAACTTTCCACAACCATTCCCCACACAACCCCCCCCCCACCCCCCCCCCTAACCCCCCCACCACCTCCCAACCTCCTCACCCCTCCCACCCCCCCCAACCTCTCCACCCCCCCCCCACCACCCCACAACCCCCACCGACACCCCCCCACCGCCCACTTACTACACCCACCCCCACAAGCCCCCCCCCACACCCAACGCCCATCTCCCCTACCCCCCACCCCCCCCAACCCCTCAGCCCCAAACACACATCACCCCCCCACCAACCCACACCCTACCCCAACCCATACCACCCCCCCCAACACCCACCCCCACCCCAATCACACACACCCCCCCACACGTACCACCATCACCCCCCCTCCCCCCCATCCCCCTAGCCCCCCCTACCCCCCTCAACTCCCCCCCTCCATCTCAACACACCCCCGACCACACTCCCCCACCAACTCCCCGCCCACCCTGCCCCCCCCACCCCTCACCAAACATCCCCAACTGCACACTCCGTCACCCCCCACCATCCACAAAGCCATCCACTCCCATCTCCCCCACATCACACAACCATCCCCACCCCCCGTCCTTACCACCCAACCCCCTCACCCCCCCCCACCACCCCACCCTCCGACATTCCCCCCACCCTCGCACCCACCCACCACCCCCATCAAACTACCACCACCCACCCCGTACCCAACCTCATCACAACCCCCTCCCACGCCACCCACCCACCCCCCACCCCCCCCCACACCACCCCCCCCCCCCACCCACACAACTCAACCCCACCCCCGACACCCACCCCCACCCGCCCTCGCTCGACCCCCCCACCCCCCACCCCCCCCCCAACCCACCCCCTTCAACCCGCCACACTCATACACCCCACCCCTCCGCAAGGCCCACACACCCCCCACTCACCCCAACCGCCGCCCTCACCACCCCCCAGAGCCTCCTCACCCAACCCCCAACCACACGCTCAAACCTCCACAAAACACGCCACCAGACCTATACCTACCCTCCCATCCCACCCCACACGCACACCCAACACGCCCCCCCACCAACACAACCGCCACCCCCCCCCCCTCCACACCACGCACTCACACCACCGCCCCCCCCGCCCCTTCCCCCCCCCCCCCCCCTCACACACCCCCGCACGCCCAAACCCCACCACACCCCCACCGCCCCCCCAATTCCCCAACCTGCTACCCACCAACCACCCACAAGCCCCCAGCACCCACAGCCCCCCCCCACTCCTCCCCCTGCACCCACCCCCCATCCCACTCCAACCCCGACCAACTCCCCCCACCCTTGCTCACCCCCACCCTCCCCACTCCCCTACCCACCCCACCACACCCCCCATCCCCACACCTGCTCTCCCACCCACACACCCAACCCATACCCCCCCACCCACCCGAACTCAACGACCATACACACCAACACTCACCACTAACCCCCCCACCCCTACCACCCCCCCATCAAGCCACGCCCACCAACACCGCACACGTCTGTGGTGGGGGGAAAACACAAAAAATACCTACAAAAAAAAAAAAACCAAAAAAAAAAACAATTATGGGGGCGGGTAAAACCCCCCCACACTCCCCCCCAACACCATCCACCGAGACCCGTACCACCACAACACCCCCGATCTCTCCACCCACACCAAACCACCCCTGCCCGCCACCCGCACCCCCCAACCAAACACAACCCCCCTTCTCCCCCCCCCAACTACTACACACAACCACACACCCCCCGCACGCAACACACAACCCACCCTACAACACCCCCAAAAATCCCAAACACCATCACCCAACAATCCCCATCTCCCCCCACAGCCACCCCCCGCGCACCCACCCTCCCACCCACCAACCTGCACAATCCACTCAAACCAAGCCCGCTCAATCACTTCACACCACCAAAACCACACCACCCTCCCACCCACAACCGCCAGCCCAACACCCCACCTCCCTCCCCACCCCCCCACCCACCACCCCAACCCCCCCCCCCACACACACACCACCCCCCTGAACACCCTCACGCACCCTCCCAACCCCCCAACTCCCCCCCTCCACCCACCCCCCCACTCACAACGAACCTCCCACCCCCCCAACGCTACCCCCCCCCCCACACCATCCGCCCCCCCCCACCAAACAAACTAAGCCCCCTCACAAACCACCCACACCCCGACACTCCCACTCTCCCCCCGAACCCCCCCCCCATCCCCCTGCCCACACCACCCAACAAACCCCCCCGCCCACCCACACTCCCGCAACCACCACCCTCACCCCCACACACCCCACCCTCACCCCCTCTGCCACCCCCCACCAACCCCCCCCCACCATCTCCCACCCCACCCCGACTACCCCCACCAGCTTGACCCCCACCCCCCCCCCTTCCCCCCCCCCACCACCAACCCCCCCCACGACCAACCCCCCCCCCCCATCCTCCCCCAACCCACACCCGCACCACAACCCAACCCACCCCACACCCCCAACTTAGCCCACCCCCCCACACCCATCCCACCCTCCCTCCCCCCACCCCTCCGCAACCAAACCAACCCACCCACCCCCGACCACCCACCATCCCCCCACACAACCCACACCTTCCCACCCATCCCCCAACCACACACTACCCGCACACCACTCCAGCACACGCCTAACCCACACCCCACATCGTCCGTCCCTCCACACCCCCCCACCCGACACCACACCACACCAGACCCAACCTCACGCAGCTCTCCAACCTCCGACCACCACCGATCCAACCCCCCCACCCCACCACCACAATCCCATCCCACTCCGCACCATCCACCCCCCCAGCCCCCCCACGCCCCCCCCCCCCCAGCTCACCCACCCAAATACCCATCCCCCCCCCCCACAGCCATACCCACCCTAAACACTCGCCCCCTCCAATACCACGAACACCCACCCACCACCCACTCACCCCCACCGCCGCACACACCGCCCAAAACAGTCCAGACCCCCGACCACACCCAACCACTCCCCCCACACCCTTACCCCACCCACCCATCCTCCCACCATCAAACATACCCCGCCCCCCATTCCCCTCCACAGTCCCCCGCACCCACCCACCCTACCACTCCCAACACCCCCCCTCACCACCCCCCCCACCACCCCGCACACAACCCCCACCCCGCCTACCCGACCCCCCGCGCCCCCACACCACCCCTCGTCGCCCACCGCCCCCCCTCTTGCAACACCCCCTTCAACCCAGACACCCAGCCTACCCTCACCCACCCCCACACCCCCCCCCGCATCCCCCACCCACCACCCCTCTACCACCACCCACCTGACCCACACACCACCATCCGCCACCAACCACACATCCCACCACATCTCCCCCACATCCTCGCATCCCACCCCCCACCCCCAGGACCCCCCCCACCCCGCACCCCACCACCCCAACCCACCCCTGCATCCCTCACATACCCCAACCCAACCCTCCCACCACCCCCGCCAACCGCCCCCCAACCCCGCAGCTAACCCCCCCCACCCACCTACATCCCCCACCCCAACCACCCCCCACACACCCACCCACACCTCCACCACCCCACCGCCGCATCCTACCCTCCACCCCCCCCCACCCCCTACCTACCCCGACCCACTCACAACCTCCCCCCCACCCCCCCAACCCATCCCCCCCCCCACGCACTTCCCCCCACCCACAACCCCACAAAACTTCGACCCCCGCCCCCGCCACAACTCCACTCATCACACCCAGCCGCCCCACCCGCAAAACACACCCCCCCACAACCCCCTCCACCCCACCACCAACACCCCCCAATATCCACCACCACCCCCCCCATCCCCCTGCCACCACCCCCCCTCACCCGCTACGCCCCCCCCACCCACCCCCAAACACCTACTCCACACCCCCCCCCCCACCCATGCCCCCCACACTCCACAAACCCATCCACCCCAACATCACCCCACACAGACCACCCCCCAATCAGAAACACAACCCCCCGCAAAGTGCATATACCCCACACACAAAAACAAAGCTTGCCCCGCTACCAGCAAAACCTGCCACCAAAACACATAAATCCGTGGGATCATACACCCTGGAACCCTACAATACGTAGTTTGTCAACCTAGTAGAAGCACCGATATATTAGAACGGCACTGCCAACAGCGACACCCCAGACCAGATAATCTTCGGAATTCAACCAGACCACAGGCAATATTTATACTGAATAACCGGGGAACCGTTTTCATACCACAAATAATTCAACGAACGTGAACCACGATACTTTCCTTATTTTGTATCACTAATGTATACATGCAGGAATCCTGAACTTTCAGCAGTTGCCAGAAACACGTCAAGTATCACACCCCAATCACAACATTCATATTCTTAATCTAGACTTCATGATAGCTGAAAGAGTCTACAACCCAGCATCCGAACTCTGAAGCTTTCATCATGGAACTAGAAAAGTGAGAGCATCCGCGGTCCGATAGGTCACAACAACACATGAAGGCAATACTTTTACAACAAGATATTAAGAGATATAGTGGCTAATGATCTCAAAGAAAAGCTCAAAGATCACCCAACTCAAAGGAACATGCTCTAAGATCACTACTTCCGTACAAAGGAAGCTCTTGAAAATCAACAACCTACGAGCTAGAGTCAAAGATCAACTCATAAATGCGTAGGAAATATCAAATTTGTATTTCCAGTGGGTACCTCTTCCCTTAGGTGATATTGGTTAGTTATAAAAAGACATGGTCACTCCCATGTATGTTCATATTTAGCATATCTCGTAAGTTGTACAGTAATACGTATAATTTATGTGTTGGGTTGGGCCGGTCTTATCCCCATTTCCTATTTTTGTGGACTGTTAATCCCACACCATATAGCCCATTTTATTGGATGCGTGTAAGAATTATTCAAAACCCTGTACATACTCGCTTCCAACACGAAGGAAAGGTATTGGAAGAATTCATTTTACACACACTCTTTAGTGTGTTTTTCTTATTTTCTCTCAACCATTCTCTCTCTAACTTTCTCTCTCTAGATCTCTCTAGATCTATACATGTTTGTGTGAATTTGTGGAACCAACAAGTAAAACTGCCTATTTTTAGTGCATTTTCTAGTCTTATTTAGTATGTTTAAAATAAAATTTTTAATTGGCTTTATTCTAAGTTTAGGTATTTAGCTTGAGCTTATTTAGATTTACTCCATTTAGCTTATAGCTTTTGTCCCTTAAATCTTAGCTTAAAGTTCCCTTAATAGGCTGTTTGCAATATAGTTTTAAAAACCTTAAGTGTTTAGCATATTCTGTCACTGCTTTTTTTGCTTATTCTGGGCTTATTACTGTCTTTCATAAAAAGTTGTTTTACAAAAATTGCTTATTTAGGTTTATTAGTTAAGTGTTTAAAAAAGAAAAAAATATAAAAAGTGTCAGTATTGTGGAGAGGTCTCAAGGCTCGAAACCGAGACCTCTCAACACATAACCAACACCTTTAAGCACACACTCCACTACCATTTGCGCCCTTGGGTCTTTTCTAAAAGACTTTGGGGTGCAATTGGTTTTAAGGTATTTTAAGCAAATAAGCTTTCAGCCTATTTGGGCTTATTTCTAGCTTATTTATAAGCAGTTTTCCAGAGTTCTTATTTTTCTTGCATTCTTCATAGTTTAAAGTTTTTTCCTATAATTATCCAGAATTTTTAGTGATAGTTTTATATTTTTAATCATTTTTCTTAATTAAAACCGTTTTTAATTCATAATAAATTAAATAAAAGTCAAAAAAATATAATTCTTTTTTCTAAAATTTTATTTTATCATTTAGGACTTTTAAAAATTAAATTTGCTTTTCTAGAGTCAAAATTTGAAGTTTTAGGTTTTTTAGGTTGCGTTTTTAGAATCTCGTTAACGTTTTTCATGTTTAAGTCGTAATTGCTTTATTTATTTCTTACCTTTGCGTTGTTTTTGCATTATATTTGTAAAAATTAAAATCCAAATCAAAAATCTTAATCTATTCAAAATCTCGATCACAAACATCAACAAAAAGTTTAATTCACGCCTCGTTAGAACATAAACGACCCGGGAAACGACTAGAAGGGGTTACTTTCGAAGTCGATACTTCCAGAATTATATTTTATTTGTGAATTGGTTTATCGCTTTTGTTTAAAGTGATTTACTGATTTACATATATTATATATATACTATTGACTCGATCATATCACTCGGATGTTCTGGCAAAATCGCAAGGATAATGCGTAGGACTCTTGATATATATTTCTTGTTTTTCACATTATGTGAATTAGCAAGCATATTTTGGATAAGTGTCCTAATGAGATTTATGGATGTTCTCTTTTGGCTCTAGACTCAATAGTGCACATTTGGTTTTAGTAATCGGAGGCTGGAGCAGACTGCCACCTTTTCAATACCAACTAACTCGGCATGAGAAAGTCGATAGAAATGTGTGTAATCTCTGTGAGAAATGAAACAGAAATATTTTGAGAGATTCTGAGTGGCTAGGGAGGGTTGTGCAATGCATCACTGAGTCTACGATGTTAGTATTCAATGTCAGCAATCATCATTGACCTGGTTTCTGCCTAGGTGTAAGGAGGGCTTCTTTCTTTTCACCCTTTATATTAACTTTTATTTTTAATTCTTCAACCCCTTCAGTGCATTCCGAGACTTCATGACTAGTACCTTGTTGGGTTTGTTCCAGTACTAGCTCCATCTCAGTCGGCACTTTTCCCTTATTCTCACTTTTACTCATTTTTTATATCATACCAATGGACTTCTACACTAACTAGTGGAATGTCCCTGGGTAGATCCCTCCGGTTCTGGCTTGATCGTGGGAATGAATACCTATACCTAACCACCTTAAACTCTAAATAATTAAATACATGGTCTGTCTTTTGGTATCATTTACAGCCTTAAAACCATTTATAATGCTCCCCCTCAACATGTGCATCGATATTCGAAAATTTTTAGCACATGAAGGGAGAAGCTTGCACTTGAGTCGTTAAATTCACACTATTAATCATATATTTAATCACATTTTCTCCCCTTATCAAAAATGTCAAATCTCTTGATATTTTGGATATCTATTGATTTAAATATTCATGATTTCAGGGAAAAATTGTCCAATTATTAACAAGCCGATTATTAGAACATGTTAATGCTCCCCCTCAAATTATGAGGGTATATAAGACAGAGGATGAGTACAATAATTTGAAATTTTTTTGCATTTTACTAAGAAATCTTGAAAAACTTTATCCGTAACTCGAGCACAGATCTTATTATTCAACCAAACAGTCTACACACTAATATATCTAATATAATAATATATATATATAATATAAAAATATACAAAATAAACACTATATATACATATTCACAAGCTTATAATATACGAAATGACCTTATAATGACAAACACAATATGACGAAGTTATATTGTTCGTTGAAGTAGCCGAAGGTCAGTTCCGTAGTGTCTCCCACCAACAAACTTTTCAAAGCTACTCATCATCCTTCTTTCCTTCAGCTGCTTGTCAATAGCCTTGATCATGATATGAGCTCTTTTCTTTTCCAATGAACTCCATCTTCTCTGTGGCAAGTACTCCATTCGGATATTCTTGGTAATATCATCAAGCAAAGTTCAAAGCCTTATTAAAGTGCCATCGCTGAACTAGTAGAGTTCATCTGAGCGCATTAACCTGTTTCTCCCTTGGTTGTCAACATAAATGAATCCTTGAAGGTCTTGATATAGAGTGTATGGGTCCCTTTTCTTGATGCAGGGTCTGGTAGTTTCTGGCTTGGTGATGTTGATCTTCTTCTGGTAACTTTTGACTCCCAGTTGAAGATCTTCGACTCTCTTTTGAATAACCATGCTTCTGGTGAACATTCATAGTGCTATAGCAAAGTCGGAAACATCATCGCCTGAGAGATTGGTGAGCATGTTCTGAACAATAAGGATTAGCATGTCCTCGATGTGATTGATACGAAGTCTTAGGAAGTCACCTTCTTTGAATGTGTAAAGATCGTTATCGGCTCTTCGTACTTCAATCTCTCTCAGATACCCATACCCATGTTTCCGCATAACTTCGACCCGAGTCACTGCCAAAATACGTTTAGTAGAATATACATCATGACTGGATTCCAAGCCTCGTGTATATGCATAGAAGGTCTTACGTTGTTGTCTCCAATGAGAAATACCCCATAATGCATATTTATCATAGGCAACTTTAACAGGATTCCATATGTTTGGAACCATGTCTTTAATGCCTTGAATATCATACTGAGCGGCCTTTGTCTTTGTTGTGCAATTCGTATAGGTCATGTTCGAAATTCCTCCTTGCAGATACTTGAGATCGTTGTTGAAGAAGCAGTCAACCGGTACTATTTGACGATTCTCATTTATGACTAAAAGGAGGGGTTTGGTAAGATCAAAATCACCACCTTCTGGGTTGTCCTAATCAAGTTTCTCTGACAGAGCTTTGTAACATTCTTCAAAGTCATATTCCAGCTCAGCAAAATTTGTATGTGTTCCTTTGAGAAGTTTGAATGCTGGCCCTAACAGAGTTTCTTGAGTCAGATTGGTGATCTTCAGGCCGTTCATGATGTATGCAAAGAAGTCTATAGGAGTGCTTATTAATTCATCAAAGGTTTTTGACAGTTTATCAGCAGAAGATACAAGGGTCATTAACAAGCTTTAAGTTGGTCCTTGGTGTGGAGTCTTGCCAGTATTCTAATCAGGATCAGTGGGTTCTTCAGGTTGTTTATGTTTGGTAAACCAGTCACGTTTAGATGCAACCTTTCTCTTGGGTTCTTCATCATCATTACCCAGATTTTCTTCTTGATCATGTGGCATATCAGAGTCTGCAACCTCAAACTCTGGTTCCTCTACATAAACAGACTTTCCAGAAGATTTTAATTGAGACTTGGTGCCTTTGGAAGAGCCAGACTTTGATTCTTTAGTTTTTAGACCTTTAGTTGGTTCAACATCTGATGTGGTTGTTGTAAAGGACTTCTACAAGAAGTTTTACAACTCCCTATGCAGAGTACCTAACCGTTGTAGTAGAAGTATAGGCAAGACTCGGGGGTTGTTATCGTTCTCTAAGGGAATAAGTTAGGAAGGCTTGTTCACGGTCTAACAAAATTCTAGGGGTTAAGAGAAGATTATTTTTGTATTTTTATATTTTATAGAAAGTTGAGAGGTTTGGTTTGGTTTTAGCTATTAAACTAAATAAACTACGCTAATGGTGATAACAATATAATAAAAATATTGTATTCATTTAATCATATATTACTCCCTAGATTGCTTCTTCTAGTATTGTTGCTTTGTCACACTTGTGATGATCTATGTAATTATTTCCTAAGTCATGAACAAATTACACGAACCTGTCGTCTACTTAATATCTCGTTAAGGCAACACACAAGTAAGGTAGTATGAAGACTATTACAAGGCCCCCAAAAGTGTATTAAATGCATTTGAAATATATTAAAATTGGATCAACCATATAAGGGGCAAGGTAGTATGAAGACTATTACCCGATGGTATCCTTTCTATACAATCATGTTTCCCTAGACATATCAACAGCGATATAGACAAAAGCTGGTTTTCTAAAGCCTAACATGCATATTCATCACAAGAAGCAAAACCACTAAAATCTACATTTTAGGTTTCATACAATCATAAATAAACACAATAGGGAGTTTAGCCAAGCATGTTAAAGATAAAGCAAGAACAATGAATAATCAAACAACAAGACATATTGAATGATTAAGATAATCTTACTTGATTAAAACATGAATTGAAGGAGTTACAATAGGGTTTTAAAGCCCTAAAATCATCCTAATAAGCTGTCAAACGAACTAGGGTTTGTCTCCCTTTTTTACTCTAAAGTTACACACTTAAAACCCTAATTTTGGGTTTATATATATAAATAAACCATTGTGATGGCGTCGCGTTTTAATCATGACTCGTCATGAAAGAGAATATTCTAGATCTTAGGCTGGGTCGTGCGAGCTGACGCCGTCGTGAATTCTTATGACACCATCGTAGGATGAATTGTGACAGCTTCATGTGTATCTTGTGACGCCGTCTCCAACCACTGAGAACATAATCTTGAGAGATGTTGGTGTAGGTCCGTAGTCTCGTCCGTTTCTTCACCAAATGAGCCCAAGTTACGTGTATTTCCTCCGAATGCCTTCCAAATGCTAAATACCTGAAAAGGAACGATTAAGTACCTATTTTGGGCATAAATGCACGATTTAGGGGGTTAAATGACCCCCGAAAAAGTGTATAAAAGGACACCTCATCAAATACCCCTACACTTTGGATTTGCTTGTCCTCAAGCAAATGGGCTTTTCTACCTAGACAATAGCAGTATTAGGGTCATTTAACCTACTCTTTAAAAGCATTTTACAACACACCCTCCTAGACCTCATAATTAAAAGCACGAAAATCATATACTAGCACCTCACATAAGTGTTTAGGATTCTCTCTTTCTCTCGATTGTATGATAAATTATAACATAATAGGGAAATGGAAAATCAACACTCATCACCTGTCATAGCATATAAATTACCATAGGCTTGGTAAAGGATCAAACCTCCACTGCTGGGTGCAAGCATTATTCATTACTATCTAAGAGGTCTTTTAAAGGGTTGTGGGGTGTAGGTGTAAGATAACATATAATGAAAACGGAAACGGATGGGATACATTTGGGTGGATTTGGGTGAATTTGGAGTGGAAGGGTTAGCTAATTATTTATACAAATACATGCTGGTTTGGTTGCTAAGCCAAGATTCGGACGAAGATATACAAACTCTACACAACTCTACATCAATCTCTTTCTTTTTCATTTATGTTTTTCTCTTTTTTTAGATAACATAATACATCATAACATGGGTTTTATAACATGTACCCCTACACTTGAGCTTTTACATACTCGATATTTACAATCTAACTAATGACCCGATTTGAGGTGGATCAAAATAACATGGAGATCACCTAACAAACGTATGGGGGTATTGACTTAACTTTTCTTCCCCATTCTTCCGCGAAATAAATACTACCATGAATACCAATCGTCCCAAAATAGTATTTACAAGGATAAGGACTTAGCAACCGTGTACTCAAATAATTAACTTGGGTTAAAACAATAATGTACTAAAGGTGAGTATATATAAGTTAGGCTAAGGTGATTTGGGTGTAACGATTGGTTTAAGGGTGACAATGCTCTTTATTAATAGTCTGGCTTAACCAGAAAATTACGAGAACCGTGAAAAGGATAGGCTTGGAGGGTTGTACTAGGGGTATCCTGCACTAAAAATGAGTGCATGGCAAGGGTGCGGGATAGTTATATGATCGATGTGACCATCATAACAGTTACTGGTTTAAAACATAGGTTGATCCTAATGTCTCTTATCAAGCAAATCCTAATACTTACTATGCGGTCTCGGGATGCATCACAATAACAAGTTCTAGAATTTAATATCCTATCGGTACACTCATATAATTTAATGCCGATCTCAATGTTCCAGAAAAGGTGACAAAACCACATATACACATCCGTAACGACGGAATAGATACGCATGATTGCTCACTCCTTAACTCGAGAAACCTAAAGGTATAAACTATCTTGGGTATCAATAATGGATACCCAAATTTCTATAGATCTAAAGGCGAACCTCACATTTTTAGGGTGGAATTCTGAGGGTTTTTGTGCTAGTCATACACACTCCTATCTATGAGAGGCTATTAATACTTGGTTTTCGTCGGTATGTGTCATAACAAAATTAAATTTAGGTCAAAATTACCTTTTTATGCTATGTTTTAATATATTACCCATCATTTTAAGGACAAAGCAAATGACAAATGAAGTAATAGTTTCTAAGGCTTATTTTCCCCCTATACTAAAGTTGAACAATGTCACCAATGTTCTATAGAAGTACCTGTAAAAACAAATAAAGGGATAAAAAACAAGGAAAAGAAACTAGTACTCCCTGCTTTGCTCAATAATGGAGAAGAAACATGTGATAATGGTTAAATCGTCCTCCAAGAATCATCTAATGAAACTTCCTAAGAACTTCCAAGCTTCTTCTCATCAAATATAACCTGTAATCAAAGACAACTACACCAAGCATAAAATATGCGATATAATAATATACAGTTTGAAATTAGGGTTGACTCTATAAAGCAGTAAAGATAGGATGAGAGAATTGTTAAACTCATGGTTTTGCAGGTTTATAAAAGAATTATAACTTTCTTAAGTGTTGTACAAGTTTTATTTTCAAAAATACTTAAAGTTTTTGAGTTTTCTAGTAACTGGGCGTTTGACGCCGTCAGGAATATCCTGATTCCGTCACAGGTGTCGTGGTGACGGCATCGCGTGTAAATCGTGACGCCGTCTCTACACTATGTGAAAACTCATTTTTCGTTTTTGATGAAAAATTTCTTGCACTCATTCTTATATGTTATTTTCCTGTACAAAATGCTGCATACAAACCTGAGAATTAACAATACAATCATATGACTCAAAACTGACGTGAATTAATCTAAACAATTTATTTTAAATGTTTGAAATTAGTTCTAAAAACCGGATAATTCTCCTACACTTATTTCGTTTCAAAATACATTTGATTGCAAATAAAACAAAGTTACAAACAAACAAAGCATGATTACAAACTAATTCAAACATAATAAAACAAACGATAAAGAATTAAAACACACAAGACACTTCTAATATGCGGGAAAAGTAAATATTGGGTTGCCTCCCAAAAAGCACTTTTGTTTATTTACGAGTCTTGTAGCTAGACTCGAAGTCACACATCCTTACGTGACTTCTCCTTCATCGTCCATTCTAGTCACATATTCGGGTCCAAGCTCTAAGCATTCCTTATAAAATCCTAATACTTTGCTCATTACATACTCTACCCCTCTTCTCTTGTCTTCTTCGTTCCTAAGGTTGACTGATTTTGTGTGCTCTTTTTCTAAGTCCGACAGGGAGTTGTACTGTTCTATCATATGGGGCATCTTATAGGCAACTTCATCGGTCCCGTTAGTGAATCTTACAACACCTTCGGGTGGGTCATGAGTCATGTTGGATATTTCAACAAAGATGTCCAAGTGATCTAACTGCCATGATCTCTTAATTTTCAGAAGCCCTATCATAATTTCCATATATCTCGTCTGCCCACAGATTACACTTTTTTGAGTCCCCGAGATTGAAAGTTTATGTATATCTAAATGGTAACAAGTACCATCCAACTATAACACTTATTCAAAAATTTTTAAAACTTCTTACACATACAATACTAAAAACTCTTATAATGAAGGAAGATATGGACGCTCCCTCACAAACTACAACAACACAAAGCATCAAGACGGTAGCTCCATAAATCACCTCATATCATTCCAGAAATCTCTCTGTGTTCGGCTGCGACATTCAAGCTATAGCGCCGAGGACCGAACGGAAGACACAACGTTTTACCCTGCAGAACTCATAAGATGGTGTAAACACACTGGGCTTCACCGAGCGCATCACAGAACCGCGTACAGCAAGCCTCAATGCTCCGGTCATCTTCTCCGGCCAACTTCGGCCAAAACCAACGTATCAGTGACGCCGCCGCCGGAAAATCGTTTTCGCGAGTTTCCGGCCAACACCAAAAAGTCTCCTCTCCACCGGATCTACCCGTTCCCCATAGTCACTCGCCCTCACTCGCCATTCCCCCTTCCTTGTTTTACCGACGACAGCCACCACAAGGAGTGGTTTGTTTCGGTGGATAAACACCACCACCAAGGGTGGTTGTTCGGTGACAGCCCAAGCAGGAGGGACCCGCAACCAACACAGGTGCGGCTGGTAGTGTCTTAGCCACGCACGATGGGTGCGTTCCGGTATTTGGTGTTAACTGGGGCCAACAAGGGTGTGTTCGGTGGTATAGCAGCAGGGGTGCTCGTGTTATGGTTTAACCGAAACACCGCTAAGGGGTGTTCGTTTCTGTGGCAGCCGGCACCGAGGGTGCGTTTGGTCCGGGTTGAAGCCACCACGACCCACAAGGGTGCGTGGGGTGTCGGGTCAAACCACCACGGGTGCATTTGTTTGTTTGTTTTCACAGATAAGGTTGCGTGGATATTGGTAAGCAAGATAAAGGTAAAGTATGGCTTTAATAACCAATCGTGGTGTTTGAGTTTATGGGATTTGGCAGCGTGTAAGGTGCGTTTAGGATTTGGTTTTATAGTCGAAGTAGAGGCGTTGGTTGGGTCAGCCACACATTAGGAGCGTCGGTTTTAGGGTTCACAGCCGGGGGCTGTTTGGCTTGGACGGAAAAAGGGGTGAGGTTTGGATGGAAGTCCAAAGAGGAGTGCGTTGTTTTTGGTATTTACACTTAAAAGGTGAAAGTCGTGTTAGGGTGGCGCATGGCGCCTGACAGCCGTGAGGTGTGCTTTTGGCTTGCCGTGACAGCCTATAGGTCTTTTGAGTTGGTTGGTTAACAATAAACTAGTAAATATATTTTAAGATTTTATAAATATAAAATCTCAACATAAATGGTGGTTTAAATTGGTTTAATAAATACTTTGTTATTATTTTCGTTTTCGTATTTATAATAACGATAAGGGTGCGTTTGATTCATATGAGACGACAAATGAAAATAACATAAGGTTTTATAAATATTTTAAAACCGGATATATAAGTTGGTGGTTTAAAAGGGTTAAATAAATATGACAATTATTATATACTTTAGTTTAGATATAATAAAATATATAAATATATTATATCTAAAAACGGAAGTGTTGAAATAATTAACCACATTAACATTGCAACATTATTGAATATGGAAATACGTCGAGATTTGCGAAAATGAAATTATTTAAACTGGGGCATTCATGATGAAATTTATAAAATTTAACTATATTTTACGATACACTGAAACTGCTTGTTATTCTATATAAATGGAGTGGATTGACCGATAAGACTAAGTTGTATTTTAAAGATGTACTAAAATATAACTGTATAATAACCTGACAACGAATAAAAACTATACGTTTACAAATGAGGTAACGATTTTAAAAAGTAATAATACAGAAAAAAAAAAGGGAAGGGGAGAGTTAAATAAGTAAAAAAGAAAAATAAGGGAGTGTGAGTAAAAAAAATCATTTAAATTAAAAAGGGTGGGGCTCAATATTTAAAAAAAAAAAAGAAAATAAAATTAAAAAGGGTGGAAAAAATAAAAAATAATAAAGTAAAAAAGGGTATGGCTAAGAAATTAAACGCCATTATCCGTCGATAAGACGAAAGATTAATTTATAAAATATTATATTATATTTTATAATTGCCAGCTAAAAGATAACCTAATAATTGTTGTGAAAGGCTTTACAAACATCGTTTAACTTAATTAGAAAATCTAAAACGTACGCATTAACGTTTATACAAAGACTTTTTATTAATTAAGTGGTGATTTCAGAAAACGAGTCAAACTAATTGGTTTAATTAATTTTACTCACACTTATTATATAATACTTGTAAAGCATTATATACGTCACACTAATCTTCGGATTGTTTGTAATTAGTATATAACTCACGGTATGAGTTATATAAGGGTTTATTTTATCCATGATGAAAATATAATAAGGAATAAAGTACATACATGGCTTCCACTTTCAATTTATTTATTTAACCAACCACCAAGATATTACAACGTTAAATCTAAATCCTCATCAACGTGTAGCGTTGATGTAACCATTCATCGGAAAACCCAAATTCATTATCCTAGGCTAGTGGGTCTTAACCGTTAAGATTAGTTGCAACTTCTTGTTCGAGCTGCTTCGTCTTCCGTTCGTGTTGTGCATATTAGATGTCTATCTGTCTGATCGTATCTCACATCAATGTGAGTATCATAACCTCAGCTTTTAATCTTGTTGAATGTTTATAAACCCTCGAGGGGGGAATACATGCTTGTCACAAACTCTTTACTGTACATGATTATCTTATAACAATTGATTTGTTTTTAAAAGGATATTATGAGTTTTCAAAGCCTCACTTTTACCGTTTTGGATATAATGTTATATATATTTTTGGGTGAAAATCTTGCATTGTTTTATAAAATTGGACACAAGAGGATCAATCTTATACTATGATTACGTTTTGCCTAGTAGAACGATAACCCAAGTTTAGTCCCCTTTATCATGAACAGTCAATTGCATAGATGTAGTGGAGAATTAACCTTATGAGAGACGCCGAATGTTATGAATAGATTTATTTGGGAAACGACCTCCCCGTTCGAGTGACTAGCTATCACCGGGAACGAACGTTATAGGATGTCGAATTTGGGGATGTTTCGTGTTAGACATCTAATCGGGGCAGAAATTGCAATATATATTATTGCAAGAAAGATCGTCGAGCTTCAGTGTCATGAGCTTAGGAAACGTAATCAGTGTTTCGTGATGTTTGCATTTGTTGTTTCATCATGGGATGTTTATATGTTTGTGATAGTTGCGGTTTGCATAATCACAGGGGAAAATCTTGTGGTCCTAATTTTAATACCGTATTGGCGACTATTTTGGATATTAAATGGTCCTGGCAATGTTTATGGCAACTGTTGATTTTAAAAATCATACATATATTTTGAAAGGACATTTAAGGAATTAAATGGTCATATATACTTTGGAAACTTTTGGTTTATTATTTATATCTAAACTAACTTATGAACTCACCAACTTTATGTTGACGTTTTTAAGCATGTTTTTCTCAGGTGAATTAGATGCTTGGACTATCTGATGTGCATTGGAGTCTAAATTGACAAGATTTTTTCACATAATTGGATTTCGTACAAATGATCAAATCACATTGTGTCGCTTTCAAGCTTTTTCATTGTGAGCACATATAGGACAACTATTTTTTTTATTTCAAGAAAATCAACTGAGATTGTTTTCCAAACACAACATTTAGAGGTCGTTCTCTTGTATCTAGCGCTGTGTATTATAAAGTAGCACCCCAAGTGGTATTCCGCTGCGTTGTTGATTTTTGGGGGTGTTACAGATTGTATCAGAGCACTGGCTATAAAACTAGGTTGCATATTCCTACCCTAACAATAGTCCATTTTCTACAAACATTGCATCACATCAAACATTTTCAAAGTGCATACACGCTACTTGCTTATGTGCTTACATTACGTGCTGCATTAAGTGCTTACATGACATACATATATGTAATATATATGCTTAAATCAACGAGATTATTTTTCAAACGACACATTTAAAGGTCGTTCTCTTGTATCTAGCGTTGTGTATTATGAAGTAACTCCCCCGGGCATACATTCCGTTGCGACACGCATTTTTGGGGGTATTACAGATTGGTAACAGAGCACTGGCTATAGAGAACTAGGTTGCATATTTTACCCTAGACTATAGTCGTTTTCAAAAATATTGCATCACAGCAAACATTTTCAAAGTGCATACACACTACTTGCTTACTTGCTTAGGTTACTTGTTACATTATGTTATTACATATGATATACATATATGTAATATATATGCTTACATCTTTTGCGTATATCGCACGTTTATTTATATAAGAGTTATTTATATAAATACCAGAGTATTTCTTAAGACATTGTGAGTTGCACAATGGTCTCGTTTCGTTCTCAGACATTGTAAGTTAAACAATGGTCTCTAAGAATATTATTTTCTTCCTAGCTTCATACAATATTGTATTACACGAAAACCGTTATAACTTTTGTTTACATGGAATTATGTATGAATCTAAGTATTACAAGTCTTGTATGGGCGGGACTTGTAATATAAGGATTGATATGATAATTACTATGTAAACAAAACCCGTCACAGTTCTGTTTACATAGGATTATGTATAAATCTAAGTATTACAAGTCTTGTATGGGCGGGACTTGTAATAAGAGGATTTATATGATAATTGCTATATTGACTCGTTCATAAAGACCTTTACCTTAATTACTCTAACCGGGTACTTATTAACGATCTTAAGCACGATGACGATCTCCTGATAGTTTTACTCCTCGTCTCCGAAGACGAGTTTGGAACACTCGTCCCATACTCATTAGAAGCACATGCATCGTCATGTCATTCATCACCTTGAAGGTTATGTGAGTACGCGTATTGCATCGGGAATTATTAAGT
>BQNB010055529.1:0-39065 GCA_026074375.1 Tanacetum coccineum
CTCACAATGATATCCTAATCCTATTAGGAAACTATGTTTCCAGCCGACTAGAACAAGGAAAATGGTCAAACCAAAAATTTCTTTTTCTCAAATTTTCGTATTAAGTCCTTTAACTTTTAAATACTTAAATTTCATTAACATTTAACGATTTGTTTGCTAAATCATTACTTAAACATTGTTTACGTATTAACGTGTGCGTCCACTTAGGCTCAAATAAATATTCCGGACATATATTAATTCATATTTGGACATAATCCAACACTTATCTTGCCATTTTCTGCAATTTCAAAAAGCTGCCAACACTTTCAACAACAACACAACTTAGTAAAACCACCAAACTCCCATAAGCAAAATGCAGATCGTAAAACTCAGCCACTAAAGAAGAGCGCAACATTATACAACATAAAATCACATAAACAGAAAGACCAAAAATGAAACGGCCACTTACACCTACAATTGTATCCATGCATCAATGATATAAAAAAACCAATTTATCCACAAATACAAACCCATTTGATAAACTAAAACGCGACATTATAGAATAAAAAACGCCAAAAATCGAAAAGACCAAAAGCGAAGCACCAACTAACACCTACATCGACAACCATGCAGCCACAATCAAACACTCTTACAATCGTCTAAAACTTTCTCAACAAACTAACCATCGCATTTTACTTATACAAACGGCTAAAGTGCAAACATGTAAGTCCTACTTACAAGTACACAACAACCAACAAACAAATGTGATTATATACATACACTAACAGCTATGTAACCACAACTTTTTCACCATTTGCAATTTTTCAAAATTTTGCAATTACCTCAACACATTCATCTTCTAAAAACATGGTATGATTCAACAAACAACCCAAAACATAGTACGTCATTCCTATGTACCAAAAAGATAAAAGTAAAACAACACGAAAACAAATGACGCACCATCGATAAGAGCAACTACCAACGAACCTGTAAATTGTAAGTCGAGCAAGTGTCGTTGGAATTTTCTAGAGGACACCTTTTGATCGTTTAGCCAAGGACGGTGGGAAAACAGGGTAAGTGAGCTTATCTTATGCATGAAGCTTGGTAGAAACCACTGTTATATATATTTCATCTTTGCCGTTCAAAAAAAAAGAAACCACTGTTATAAACCATGTTTAAAAAAAATAAAAAAAACAAAAGGAAACAAGTCGTATTGTTTAAACGCATTTTAAAAAGATGTAAATCATCCATAAACGACATTGTTCCACCCCAAAACGACATCGTTTAGCCTAAGTCCACTCATAACCGGCCCATGTCAACCCTTAAACGATGTCGTTTTTGCATGACCGAAAAACGATAGTTTGCTCGTTATTGTATAAACGGTAATTAAACAAAAGAAAGTATAGAAAAATGAGAAATTTTTCAAAACATGTGAAAGTATAATTATTAGTGCTTTTTTTAATATGAATTCCTGTGAGCACATTAGATGTTAGAGTAGTGGTTTTAGTGTCATCGATTACTTTAGGTGATTGAAATCTGCTAGAGATCAATGAGGTTTTATATCACTATCGAATGCGTGTTAAAGAAGTGTGGAGTACACACTAGTTTGAGCTAATATGTTTCCTTAACGACAAAGACGCAGCGGCGAAAGGGCAACGCTTATGTTGGTTACCCATTTTTCCTACATTTTCCAAACTATTGTGATTGTTGGCCAAACAATTATGACTGTTGGTTTCCAAATGATTTTAACTATACTTCTTAATTGTCCAAACAATCTGTATTTTTAACATTTTCATGGGTCTCATTTGAATATACGAAAATTCACACAATACCTCTTTGTTTTATTTAGTTTTCTTGTGCCCAGATACTAAGTGTTCTTCTTGAATTATTTCAATAAGGATTTCGTGATGCCTAGGCATTGGAGGGCCAAAATACTTTATTCGAAAAGTGAACATATACGCTTTGAGAAGATATCTAAGATTATCATCATAACCCTTACGCAATTACTAACAAAGTCGACAAGGATCCTATCCTAGCGCACGGGGTATACGCCTCACACGCTCTAGTGACACATGAAAATTCAGCTCCCATTTGCCCCTTTGAAATCGTTGTTTTTCTTCCGATTTAGGGATTTTGTCAAAAACGGAAAACAACATTCAACAAAAGAAAATAGTGTTTTGTAAAAAGATAGAGTTTACGGCGTTAAATAGTAACGAAATTTTTTCAAAACATTACTTTGGTACTTGAACTATAAGATGACTTATAACGTGTTACAAACTTTCAAAAAATCGTTGCTATTTATGAACGATTATCGGGTTTTTTTTTTGTAACCTCACAGTGACTCGATAGCAAAAGGATGATTTGAGGTAACTTTTTGTTATAGTTTCTAACCAGTCTTTATGTTTTTAACATATTGCTCTTTTCGTTCTAATTTTATTGTCTTTTTATTTTATTTTTTTAGCCTTTTTTTTTAAGTGTGATTTTAAATATATTTTTTTTGTGTTATATAATACTTGATGCAAAATATATGAATGTTTGATTTTTAAATATATTTTTATTTGTATACTTTTCATCAAGTACACAAATTAAAATATTAAAAATCAAAATTAAAAAAAATACTTTAAAAAACCAAAAAAAGATAATAAAAGTGGGACGAAGATATTATTAACCTTTTAAATCCTCTTTTGCAATTTCTTCCATTTAAGTATGCGCACATCTTATTCACACTGTCCACATGCCACTGGAAGAAAGTGGGTTATTCCAGTGCGCCGATAAGTGGTGCGAGTCGCGTTGAGTCCGTGTCGTCGGTTTAGAGGTGATGCGCGTGGATCATGACTTGGGGATTGCAATGCGTATACATCTTAAAGTAAATTAGTTACAATCTTAATTTTCTTTATGGGTCTACTAAAATATCATTATAAATATACACAATCACGGACAAATCCACTGTCGTTTTGACAGTGGATCTCCAGTGCTACAGTAATGGGCTCTCATTTTGGGTCAGCCTGATTTTTTTTTTAAATTATTTTGTTTTTGTTTTTTTTTTAATTTGTATGTACAAAATAGGAGGGAAAAAAAATATTACAAAAGTTCCGATTTATTCAGATAAAAAAATACCCGCGAAAACATCTTCGATACCTAATAATTTTAAAATAATCGATATGGTCACAAACGTACAACTCATTATATTAAAAAAACCCATATAGCAAAAAAAAAACACTTTAAACATGAGGCCCAACACATAAGCTATATAAAAAATACAAATCTACTGTCGTTTTGACAGTGGATCTCCAATGCTACAGTAATGGGCTCCCATTTTGGGTCAGCCCGATTTTTTTTTAAAATTATTTTTTTTTTTTTTTTTTTTTTACAATTTGTATGTTATACAATATAGGACTGGAAAAACTAATATTACAAAAGTTTCCGATTTATCAGATAAAAAAAATACCGCGGAAAAAAGGAAACTCTTCGAGACCTATAACTTTTAAAATAATCGATGAGGTAACAAATGTACAAACTCATTATATAAAAAAACCCATATTAAAGCAAAAAAAAACTTTAAACTTGAGCCCAAAACATAAGCGATATAAAATAAATATTACTATTATAACTTTTGTGACAAATCCACTTGTCGTTTTGCACAATCATTATATTAAAAAAAACCATATAGCAAAAAAAAAACACTTTTTATACATGTGGCCCAACAATAAGACCATATTTATAAAAAAAATTATTTACTAATATACACATTTTGTCTGACAAATCCACTGTGTTTTGCACTGTGCTGATACAGTTCGCGTACAGGCGACTTTATTAATACAAAAATCCGGCCATAAAAAAACTCAGCCTAAAAATTCGCATAAAATCTGGCCCTAAATTATGGACCAAAAGTAAAAAAACTAGCACAAAAAACTAGCCTAAAATCTGGCCAAAGTAAAAAAATACAAAATGGACCCTCAACTTTTAATAATTTACAATGTTCTTACACAAAAAATCCCAGTTTTTAAAAAATTACACAAAAAATCCCGTCATGTTTTATTGTAACTTTTTTGCATTCATCGCCCAAAAAATAAAGTATCGAAAAACCGTCAAAAAACGAAATATTCGGGAAAAAATTAACCCGTCCCAACGCAAAAAAAAAAATCCCGAATCGTACAAAAAAATGAAATATCCGGGAAAAAATTAGCCAAAACAAAAATAGCCCAAAAATAGCCTAAAATCTGGCCCAAAGTAAAAAAAACAAAACGGGTCATCACCTTTTAACTATTTACGATTTTCTTACACAAAAATTCCCGTAAAAAAAATTACAAAACCGTCCCAAAAAAAAAATATTCGGGAAAAAATTAGCCCGTCCCAACGCAAATTTTTTTCCTCGAATTATACAAAAAAAAATATTAAAAATTAGCCCCGTCATAACGCATCGCTAAAAAAAAAACCCCCGAAACGTAAAAAAAAATATTTGGGAAAAAATTAGCCCCGCCGCAACGCGCGGGTTCTTTTTGCTTGTTTTTAACAATAATTGACGAACCTTTATCATTGATATATGGTGATACATAGTAAAAAAATTAGTTTAATATGTTGAAATATTAAGGGAGTTAGGTATACCAAGACCAACGGTACCGTGATTATTTTTTGTGAATATAAATAGGAGAAATACTAAGGTGCGCTTAGTTGGAATAAAATTTTATGAGTTTTGTGTTTTCTGATTTGTAAAAGAAATGTAGGATTTGATTTTTCACAAAACATAGATATCGCGTTCATATGATATTATTTTATATTTTTAAGAAAACAAAGGGGTTATAAAGAAAAAAAACAATAAAAATATATTTTGTAGTTTCCCTTTTTAAGTTGAGAAATGCATATTTTGTATTTTATAAAGAATTTTGTTAAAAAACACTAATTTAAATGTGATTTTTGTTTTTCTTGTTTTCCTTAAAACATTTTGTGAAAAACAATGATGTTTTCTACTAACTAAACACACCTTAACGTCCACATTATTCTATCCAAACTAAAACTAAAAGGGAAGATTGGAAATAACAATTATGTTAACTAAATCGACTTATATACAGTGTAAATGAAATGGCATCGACAACACGGTTATACCGACTGTGTTGCAGAATTTACTTTTATTTTGTTAGTGATACGTGTATTCCAATGTTTTGAAAATAGACCATGTTGTATCATTTTTTATTCTATAATAAAGGAAGTCTTCAAAGATGGTTTAGACAAATTGGGTAGGGCATGTCGGCACCGTGGCATAATATTGACCACATTACATCCAAATAAAATGTGCTCTATTATATGATATTTTAATCAACTAATTGTTGCTCATTGTATGTTGTACATTTTTTTTTGAAATAGTTAACCACAAAGGCACAAAGCAATGAAATATTTTGCACAAAGCAATGAAATATTTCATGTAGACAGATTAGCTATCTAAATCTAAACATTATCTTTTTTTTTTAACAGCAATATATTATTAAACCACTAGCAAGAAGCTAGAAATTACAAAGCGACAAGGTACGGATTTTTAAGCCAATCGTTCCAACTAAACGAGGCTTTACATCTATTACGACACCAATAAAAAGACCGAGACACAATATCCTCAAAAATCATCGCCTTTGGAGAAGAAACCGCTTCAAAGATATACTTGTTCCGATATTGCCAAACATGCCACCACATTACGTAAAAAACACCTTCGAGAGCCTGCTTATAATTAGAAGATAAGCGAAGATTCACAAGCCAGTTTAACCAATCTTCATATGAGTCGGCCTCTATGTAAGTAATATCCCACCATCGTGTTATCTTTCGGATAATATCTCTAACCATATTACACTTAAAAAATAAATGGCTAGACGACTCCACCTCATTGTCACAAATAGAACACGTAATAGATTCTATATCCATACCTCTACGAGAAATGTTGAAACGCGTCGGTAATGAATCAATCTTAACTTTCCACGCATGAACATTCACCTTAATAGGGACAAGTTTTATCCACCGTGTCTTTGTAGTTACGTCCGGCAACATTTTATCATCTAGCATCTTTCTAACAGAAGCAACAGAAAAATCACCCGAGTTCTCCAAGGACCATTTCCAACGATCTGACACAGGAACAAGGTTTACGTCTTGGACCTGAACCAATAAAGCTTCGTACTGCTCCTGTTCGATACCACCCCTGGGTTTTCGACGAAAAGAAAAGTCCAAACTGGATTGAGTCAACTTTGTGCCAACCTTCACAAACTTACATGTCTCTAGAGCATAGATACGAGGATATAGATCTTTAAGAACGATATGACCAATCCAAATGTCTTCCCAGAAAGCAGTTTTATCCCCGTTTCCCAGTTTCATTTGCATACAGTTAAGAAGATTAATACCTTGATTCTTCAAAACATTGATTTCATGCACTATGTCCATCCAATACGACGGGAAAGCAGACTTCACTTGCTTCCCCACTTTCCCATCTTCTCCATGGATCGCCTTGATAACCCTCGACCATAAAGATGTATTTTGAGTAAAGAACCTCCACACCCATTTGAACATAAGACCTCTATTCAATGCATACAAACTTGAAACACCAAGGCCACCTTTCTCTTTGGAAGCCAACACATTTTTCCATTTAACCCAAGACGTTCTCTTGCTATTGGGATCATGACCATTAAAAAAATGACTACGAATGGATTCCAACCTGCGAAGAACACTCATAGGGACTCTAAAAATAGACATGTGATATATAGGCATCGATCCTAAGACCGATTTAAGGAGAGTTAACCTTCCTCCAATTGAAAGCGTCTTCATTTTCCACTTGGATAGGCGAGCATACACTCGATCTACTACCTCATTCCAAGCTTGAATTCTATGCATAGAACCACCCACTTTCGAACCTAAGTAGGAGAAAGGCGGTTTAAGAATAAGGCATCCTAGTTTTGAGGCAGCTTGCTTAACTTTTTCATCATCCACAAGAACCCCCATTAGTTTACTTTTGTTCATGTTAATATGCAAACCTGACGCATGAAAAAAGCATTCCAGAACCTGAACTAGAGTATTAATGTTGTCATCGCACCATTGTCCCACAAAAATCATTATCTAAGGGCTTGTTTGGTGTGAGGGTGTAAAATGAAGTAATGAAATGCATCTCATAAATATTTGTTTGGTATATTGATATGAGAATCAAACTATCAAAGGAAACTCAGACTCATTTCACATTAAAATGGTTGGTGTTGTAAAACAACGGCCTAATAGCAATACATATAACTGTTGTGTGAAAGAAGAAATTAGAAGAGATAATCAAGACCAATATATTTCACTGAGATTGATTTCACAAAGTACAAATGAACTTCAGTTTATAAGGCTCTCATAATTTAAGTTTGTATATAGACGGCTGCAATCATAATTATTCATAACATCCCCTCTTAGTTGTTGGGATTTTATTACTAGTAAACCATATTTACTACGAGTACGCAGCGGATAGGATCTAGTTTGATGACTATGATTAACACACGTATAAAGAAAACAAACACTAACATTTTGTTGAATGACTTAAAGCAAACAACGAGAATCTTTACTTGAAACTTAGTAACTAAGTCGTCACCTCTACGGTTGCTCACACAACACGTCCAACGAATACGCCAAGATGTTAGTCTTTGCTTCACGCTCACAAGCACCTTGTGCTGAATCTTTCTTGAATCGAAACCACAAACAATCCCAAGTTGTCTTGAACCGAAAACCAAAACCCTAGTTAGGGTTTTCATCGAATTCGGTAGAACCGAATTACAAGAAAACGAAACCCTTGAGGTTTCTAAACGTTGTCACTCTTTGAGAACTAGTAAACCAAAACCCTTGAACTTGCTAGGATTGATGTCGAGCTAGATGGGATACCAAATCGCACCAAGAACCCTTTTAGGGTTTACCGAAAATTGTAACAAGTGAAAAAAGAAGAACCAAAAATCACCAAAACCCATTTTGGGTTTTTGTTCGATCGTTTTGATAGGGGAGGAGAAAACCGAATACTATTTAGGTTTTAGGGATATGGAAAACGTATTGAATGAGATAGGGAATGAGTGTATTTATATACCCTCAATCCTAATCCTTATAGTACAAGGAAAGCCTCATTCTTTCCTTTTACTCCTTTTTCTAAACCAATACAAACACACTCTTTCATAACCCTAAGGATCGGCTAATCACAAGGCATCCATAGGGTTTGTGTTTGGTCTAATTTTGTCCCTCCGATTTACATTTAAACGTTACGTGTAGTATATTTAAGAATAAACGTATTCTAAGTGTTTTAATATGTGTGCCCCCGATAGGCTCACGTACATCTAGTCGTATAAACATGTGGATCCAACTACCACATTCCAACAGCTCCCACTTGGGAGTTAGAGTAGCGGGCGGCGTTTATACTAACAATGGAAACATCTAGCAACACTCCATTTGTTATTTAAACTAGAAATACCTAAGATGAAGTTCCAAGAACATTCTTAGTATAATGGTTAAGTATTTTTTTTGCTAATATCATCCATTTGTTACAGATACCGTTAAACCATGGATATGGATCCTAACTCATTCCATATAGTTTAACAATTTAGTTTCTCGTTATCGAAGTTAATACAGATATACCAAATGTAATCAAGAATCATCTTGAGTTACCCTTTGGGCACGATCATGCAATTATCTGATTAATTCTAGAGGGCCCATGGTATCATACTGCACTTATCAAGTGGAGGAACAAATTCTTTGTTGACTACAAGTGTTGTGGATGTTGCTTCACATCACTTCCAAGAATAGCCTTTATAACTACCTTATTCAGGATAGCGTTTGACTTATACTTAAAAAGTGATATCCACACATGCAGAACTTGCTTGCATCTCAAGTCTAAGGATGACTTATTCCAAAAGTAAATGCTCGAATGTTGCGGTGTCCAATATGCAACCCTTGTGAATAACATATGAGTTTGGTGGGAACCATCTATGTATTTAAAAATACAACCAATACTCACATTTGTCTTACATAACTATTCCTATATTGTTAACCGACAATGAATATATTTAGAATGATGAAAAATATTCAAAGATTAAACATGAAAATATAGGATAACAATCAATATATGAATGAAAATAAATACCAAGTATCTTTATTCATCAAATAATAAAAATTGTCTTACAATCCCAATTATCCAAATACTAATGAAAAACACAGATTTACATGAGATTACTAGCTGGAAGCATTCCTATATTCTTAGTATGTTCTGAATGCTTAGAAAAAGCCAAAGCTTTAGTAAAAGGATCAGCTAAGTTATCATCTGTGTGAACTTTTTCTATCACTACGTCGCCGAACTCTATCACCTCACGCAGATATTGAACTTTGGCACGATAATGTCTAGCACCTTTAGTGATTCCTAATTTATTAGCTATAGTAATGGCTCTAGTATTGTTACAATACATCTTTATGGGTTCTTCAATTGTGGGTACCACACCAAGCCCATAAATAAATTTTTAACCCATACCGCCTCCTTAGAGGCGTCTGAAGCAGCTATGTACTCAGCTTATGCAGATGAAGTTGCGAAGATGCTTTGCTTTGTACTCTTCCAGTCAACAGCACCTTTATTTAAAACGAATACATATCTGGTCTGAGACTTCAAGTCGTCAGCATCCGTCAGATATCCAACATCAGTGTAGCAAGAAACTCTGAGCTCTCATTTTATATCACCTCCGTAAACAAGAAACATATCTTTAGTATTTCGAAGATACTTTAGAATGTTCTTAACAGCAGTCCAATGAAGTTCACCTGGATTCTGTTGAAACCGGGTTGTTATGTTTAGAGCGAACGCAACATTAGGGCGAGTGCATCTCACAGCATACATAATGGATCCCATCGCCGAAGCATACGGTACATTCTGCATGCGCTTCACCTCAGCAGGTGTTGAAGCACCTTGTGATTTGCTTAATTTGAGTTTTTCTTGCATGTGGATACTTCCACGTTTGGAATTCTCCATAAAATATCTTTTCAAGATTTTCTCAATATAAGGACTTTGACACAAACCAATTAACCGCTTTGATCTATCTCTGTGGATCTTGATTCCAATAATATATGCAGCTTCTCCTAAATCTTTCATAGCAAAACACCTTCTAAGGTAGGATTTAACGTCATGTAACATTGGAATGTTGTTTCCCATGATCAATATGTCATCGACATATAAGATTAGGAAAGTGACATAACTCCCACTAGCTTTCATATATACAGATGGCTCATCACGATTTTGAGTGAAACCAAATTTCTTAATTTCATCATCAAATCATTTATTCCATTGCCTTGATGCTTGCTTAAGCCCATAAATGGAACGCTTGAGTTTGCATACTCAATTTGGAAATTTTGGATTAACAAAACCTTCAGGTTGCTCCATGTATACCTCTTCAGAGAGATATCCATTGAGGAAGGCAGTTTTGACATCCATTTGCCAAATCTCATAGTCATAAAACGCCGCTATGGCTATAAGAATCATAATAGCTCTAATGTCTGCAACAGGTGAGAAGGTTTTCTCATAATCAATCCTGGGGGTTTGAGTATAGCCCTTCGCCACAAGACGAGCTTTATAGGTGTGTAAAACTCCATCCATGTTAGTCTTTTTTTAAAGAGCCATTTACTACCAACGGTTTTTTCGTTAGGAGGAAGATCAACTAAGTCCCAAACTTCGTTGTCTTTCATGGATTGCATTTCCACATTCATAGCATTTAGCCATTTATCGGAGTCAGGATCCAACAATGCAACTTTATAGTTAGCGGATTCATTAAGATCCCCCAACTCATACTTATCAGCCTCGATGTTTAAACAGATACGATCTGGAGCATGTCGTGTCCTGGTGGACCTACGAATAGGAATGATATCACTTTGAGGTTCATCAATTTCTTGATCACCCTCATCATGATGTGAGCTAGTGTTTTTAGAAGGATGTGTATCTTCTTCTTGAATTAATTTAAGATCTTCTAAACTCCTACTTACTTCTTGAGTTATAAGACTATTCTCAAAGAATTCAGCATTCTGAGCAACAAATACTTTGTTCTCAGGTGGGTAGTAGAAAGAATAACCCATTGTTTCCTTTTGGTATCCTACAAAGATACACTTAATAGATCTGGGCTCTAATTTGTCAGGCTTGGTAAGAGTATCTCGCTTAACAAGTGCCTCACATCCCCAGACTTTTAAGTAAGACAGCTTAGGGGCTTGCCCATACCATACTTCGTATGGTGTCTTTTCAACCTTCTTAGTTGGAACCATGTTGAGAATGCGTGCAGCAGACTCAAGGGCATAATCCCAAAAGGACTTTGGAAGAGTTGTTTGACTCATCATGGAGCGAACCATATCTAATAGGGTTCTATTTCTCCTCTCAGACACACCATTATGTTGAGGCGTGTAAGGAGGAGTACGATGGGCAATAATCCCATGCTCCTTAAGATGATCCAAAAACTCTTGACTCATATATTCACCCTCACGATCAGAACATAGCGATTTTATGGTCTTCCCGAGTTGGTTTTCTACTTCCTTTTGAAACACTTTGAAAGTTTCAAACACTTCATGTTTATGCTTCAACAAGTAAACATAACCATAACGACTAAAGTCGTCAATGAAGGTGACGAAGTAGCTAGCTCCTTGTCTTGACACAATTCTAAATGGGCCACATACATCGGTGTGTATTAGTCCAAGTAGATCTTTAGCCCTTTTCACTTGATGTGAATAAGTTTCGTGCCATCCTTTCCAACTAACATGAAACACATTTTCAAAGGATTAGATTCAATTGAAATTTAAGAATTCTCCATCATGTTGCAACTTCTTCCCTACGCTTTTTCTTGCTAATTGCCAAGACGACAGTGGCCACAAAGAGAAGATCCCAAGTTTTATTTGACTCTTAATTCTACACAAACATAAACTAACATTTGTATTAGAATCAGATAAATCAATTTCATAGATACCATCCTGTGGAATGGCACTAAAATAAACAAAATTATTTATAGAAACTGAAATTGTATTATCATAATCAAAACGGTTAATAAAACCATCGTTATACAAACAAAAAACTAAAATAACTCCTCTAGTTATAAACGGAGCATAATGATAATTGTGTAAAACTATAACTAATCCACTAAGGAAACACAAATGATAAGATCCAATAGCTTCGACGGCTGCACGTTGACCATTGCCCATGTATAGACTCAAAGCTCCTGGCTTCAGCTTCCTATTTTTTAACACCCCCAAATTTACACGCAGCGAAACCAACAATTTGGGTGTTAAATAATAGTACAATAGTCATAAGACATAAAGAACGACTCAATGAGACGTTTTAAAACAAAACAAACAACCATTCCCATTCCATATTTATCAAGTTCAAAGCGTAAGTCCAAGAATTCGTTACCATACAATAAAAATAGGTTTGATATTAACCAAACTTAAACAAAGTTTTTAATGAGAGCATGGTTTTTAAACGGTGGATCAAAGAGTTTGAGCGCAATACTCCTCATCAGTGCCTTCAAGCATTCGGTACTTCAAACCTGAGATGAAACATGCTAAAAATCAACACGAGTTTAGTGAATTCTTAGGTTTATCAATGATAAACAGTAGAAAGAAAGTTGAACACAAGCATTATAATATTTATAAGCATCATATAGACTTGTGGGCCAGACAAGCTAATAACCAACAGTTGCATTGAGCTCGCGACACCGATCCCATTGATGAAATCCATAATCAATTAATAATACAATGAATGCCCCCAGGCTAGGTATTTTCGTCAATTACCAACTTAAATCCCAACAATATGTCCCGTACATTGGAGTGCTCACTTTCAAATTCTAACTCCCAAGAAAACCAACCGGTTGTCAAGCCCAACCTATTAAATTGTAATGAGCGGTTTACCCCATCATAGGTAGTATGACGGCTCACGATTGGGACTTAATGACGAAAGATACTCAAGCAACACATATATCACATACGGGTCCAAGCATCAGAAGAAAGCACTTGTGTTCGTTTTATAAAAACAGCAAGCATCTCCCTCGCGGGGTTTAAGAACAATACTTGAAAAGCCGAGGCTATAAACTCACCTAGATTATCAAAAAGATCATGAAGAATAATAAGTCTTGAAAACAAGATAAAAATCCCTGAACGCCCACCTAAAAGACGTGACCGACATAGTATGATATACAAGTAAAAAGAATACGTAAAAAAGTTTGACGAATATATGGATATTTCCTTAAGATATTCGCAACATGGCTTCTTGACTACTAAAATATATTTGACTCCAAAATTGGACATAGACACTGTTCTATAGGTAATTAAACATCTACCAAATTCTCCGTCAATTCCAATTTTAGTATGATTACTACACATTTGTCATTTTAGCAAAGACGTAAAGTCGCAATTCTGACTTAGCTCATGTTTTAGCCTGTATCTATCAATCTATAAATGGGAAAAACGCAAGTATCCCCTTGGAAACCCTCGAAGTCAAGTTTTCAAAACATTAAGCCGAATCACTCAACCTATTTTAACCAATCCATGGGAAATGGATTTTTACTAACCGTAAGTCAAAACAGAAAGTTGACTGAATTTCTACTTTTGCCATTTTTAATCATAACTCCTAATCTAAGATATCAATGGAGTAGACCAAGTGCCTAAGCTACCCTATGATGTCTATATTGCCCATGCTTTAAAACCAAACATTTAACTCATAAACCGGGTGTTAAGAGTTTTTCTAATACAAAAGCTACAACTGACCCATTTAAGTATTTTGTCCAGTACTATCACTCCAATAATGAATAATTGGTTGACATCCAACTATCACGATCATGCAAATGACATATATCTAACCACCCATGACTTTTGTTTACAGACCCTAACCAAAAATTTAGAAAACAACAACGTATTTGAGCTACTGTTTCAATCGTCTCTAAAAACCAACCACACCTATTACTAACTCATTAAAACACAATCAACACTATCAAAGCCACAACAACATATCCTAAACATATCCCATACTCCATCAATATATAGTTTTATAGCAAGTAATAATCTCAAAATATCTTATAATAAAAATTATTAAAAGTAAGGAAAGATGGCTTACTATAATGATTACCCAAAACAATATGACTCTTTTACACCAAGCCTTGAATCTTAACCCAATACCTCTAGAACATCATCATTTCTCCATGCAATAACTCTATGAAAACTTGAATTAATTCAGCCCCAAATGTGGTTATATGATGGATTTTTGATGGATTTTAAATATTAGGAAATGGATTACAAGAGTTATGGTTTAACTAGTATTATTGTGATGAAAGAATTGATATTTTGTGTTCTTGTGTCTAGTTCACGGCAAGGAGAGGGAAAGAGCAAGAGTGTGTGTAAACTTGGTAAACAATGGGAGGAAATGAAGAGCACATTGGTTTTGTTATAAAGAATGCATGCAAGGGACTAAGACACTTGTCTTAGTCCTTGCACCTCATCATGCCACGCCTCAAATGAGGTGTAAGGGGCAAGTTTTGTGTTTTAATTTTTGTTATTTCTAGTGTTTAGTGTATAAATTTTAAGATAGGTAGGTAGTTTTGAGGCTAACGGGTATTAACGTAAAATAAAACGAGAGTTAAGGCGAAATCACGAGGTAAAAACGAATATGATAAAAATAATTTCGACATAAACAGAATACTTTTTTCTGAAAAGTTTAATTACTGTACGGTTCAAGAGATAATTGTTTTAAGCAAGCATGAGATTTAATTAAAACGACGATTTCAATAAAATGTCTAAATGTAAATAAAAGTAACTTGTTTAAAATTTATAAATTAATTATGAGATTATTAAATAGTAGTGACCTTAAATACGGAATGTTACATCCTCCCCTCCTTAAGGGAGCGACGCCCCGGCGCTCGATTATCGCCACGTCCTCGCTTCTTGCTCGGAAATAGATGCGGATACTTCTTCATGAAAAAGTCTTCTCTTTCCCATGTAAATTCTGGACCTCTCCGTGAGTTCCAACGAACCTTAACAATAGGAAATCTGTGATATGCTCTGCTCAAAGTTTTTAACTTCACGTCCCATAATTTTCCACTGCTCTTCGATGAAGTGCAATTTATCATCCAATTGGATTTCTTCAAGTGGAATCACCAGTTTCTCGTTTTCCCCCCCCGCAGGCACTTCTTGAGATTAGAAACATGAAACGTATTATGAATACCACGAAGTTTTTCCGGTAACTCTAATCGATACGCTACAGGACCAATTCTTTCAATAATCTTGAACGGTCCCACATAACGTGGACTCAACTTTCCCCGTTTACCAAAGCGTATTACGCCCTTCCAAGGCGAAACTTTGAGCATAACCATATCATCCACATTAAACTCCATAGGCTTTCTTCTTACATCAGCATAACTCTTTTGTCGGCTTCTTGCGGTGAGCAAACGGTTCTTAATTTGAATGATCTTTTCCGTGGTCTCACGGATTAACTCGGGCCCAGTTAGTTGACTGTCCCCAACTTCATCCAACAAACGGGCGATCTGCACTTTCTCCCGTAAAGTGCTTCAAATGGTGCCATTTCACCGGACAATTTCCAAAATGGAACACGTTACACCTATTGCACTTCGGGGCGTGCCCTCCTTGGTTCACATTTTCACCTTGAGCTTGAGTCATGGCCCTAGCACCTCCATTCCTTCGGTTATTGTTTTGATTGTGACGGTGGTTGTCACGGTTGTCTCCCCGGTTGTTACCGCGATTGCCTTGATTATTCCCTTGATTTCCACCTTCCCATTTTCTCTTGTTTTGCTCAGCATTCTTTTCCTTCCATCCTTGAACTTTCTGCTCCATAAGACCATGCGCCATCCTTATAGCTTCATTTAGAGTAGTTGGCTTAGAAGAATAGGTCTCACCCTGAATGTATGATGGCAACCCCTTGATATATTGACTGATCTTCTTTTTGATAGATGGAACAACCTCAGGACATAGTAAAACCAATTCGTTGAATCGGTTGGTGTAAGCAGCTATGTCGTGGTCCCTTAACCTTAAGTTTCTCAACTCATCTTCCATCCTTGATATTTCTTCTTCAGGACAGAATTCTTCCAACATCATCTTCTTCATATCATCCCATGATTTCCCGTTTGCCTCTGCTAAACCGAGGGTGGCAACTTGAGTGTTCCACCAGGTTAAAGCTCTACCTTGAAGGGTAGCAGCAGCAAACTTGACTTTGTTCCTTTCAGCGCATTCGCTGATCCCAAAAGTACATTCCATCTTCTCGAACCAACGACAAAGTTCGATAGCCCCTTCCTTACCATGGAATTGGGTAGGACCACATTTCATGAAACTCGAGAAAGTACAATCCCTAGCCTGTTGTGCTCTTTCGGGACCTCCTGCATTGCCTGCACCTCCTGCACCTGTCGCGTCCCTGGTGGCACGATCTTCGGCAAGAGCTTTCGCCACTTCGTCGGAAACTAGCTTGGCAATAGCAGCTTGAGTCATTTGTTTAGGAGCCATGATTCTATCACGACACAGGAAAAGAAAAGTGTAAGTACTCATACCATTGGTATAGTTATAACTTATAGGAATAATAAAATCATCATATGAGTAATAATCAAGGAAGCGAATAATTTGATAATCATATAAGCAATCACAACACAGTAATTAAAGATCGAAGTAGTTATCTTCATTAAGCACCCAAAATTAGTACAATGCTGTAGTGTTTTACGAAACGTGACCTAATCATGACTTAGGTCATTACAAGCACTCGTACTATGTCAACTAACCGACAGGCCGGTTAGTGACTACATGATCCAATAAGAAGAACTACTAATAATACTAAGCTACTAGGAGTCATCCTACATAAATCCGAATAGAACTGTGGTGTTTATAGAGAACAAAATACACCAGGCAGCACAAGGTCACATCCTAGACCAACAAGGTAGGAGAGGAAGAAAAATGACTACTGGCCCTCCGGAGGCGGTCCTGGAAGTCTCTTCTCCAACACAGTGAGGCGCTCTTCCATCCGTAGCATGTACTGCATCACGGTACCCTCACGATTTTGCATCTCAGCCACTGTAGTCTGCAACTGCTGGTTTATCGTCCTGGATTCATGTAGAGCTGTCTGCAGGGTCTGCACCTGCTCCTCTAAAGCAGTCACTCTAGGGTGAGTCTCCCCAATGGCAATGCTGTTAGTCGCCTCAATATCACTCACCTCCACTATCGTCCTCGCCAACGCTCCCTGTCTACCTCTCAGCTTATCCACCTCTCTATATAAGTCATCAATCACCTGAGGCTGAGCTACGATAGCCGTAGATGGACCTCCAACCTCATAGATGCTCGGGTTAGGCGCATCCACAACATCACCATCATCATCCTCATCATCCTCCTCGTCAAACTCTGGGTCTACCATCGGCTCATCCATCCCTCCTAGTGGTACATCCCACTCTATCCATCCGTTATTATTGTTGTTAGCAAAGTGAGCATGGCCTGGATTCGGTACAAACCCAATGTTGAAGTTTGGCACGAGAGCATTCGCGTCGTCATTTGGAAATAGGTTCGCCATGATAATCTGCGAACACGAGGGATACGTATAAGGTCACTATAAAATTTATAAAATTTATGCAAAGTACGAATGTATGCAAAATATATATGAATGTATGCAAATATGAATGTATGCAATACATTAGATATGAGACTTTCAAAGTATGATAAAAACTTTAATATGTAAAGTTTAAATATCAATATATATCTCGACATATATATCATAGTATTTATTAATAAATACTTAGTGATAATACACCCGCAATATATAATGCTAGGAAGGTAATTGCAAGAACGACTTGGCCGGCATCTTGAGGAATTTGCGCGCTAAAATTTTAAAAATAAAGTTATAGTTTAGGTTTTAAAAACGACCTAGTTCTCTATAACTCATGGCTCTGGTACCAATCTTTAACACCCCCAAATTTACACGCAGCGGAACCAACAATTTGGGTGTTAAATAATAGTACAATAGTCATAAAATATAAAGAACGACTCAGTGAGACGTTTTAGAAACAAACAACCATTCCATTCCATATTTATCAGAGTTCAAAAGCGTAGTCCCAAGAAATCGTTACCATACATAAATAAGTTTGATTTAACCAAACTAAAACAAGTTTTTAATGAGGAATGGGTTTTTAAATGGTCGGCAAAAGTTTAGCGCAATTCCTCCACACCAGTGCCTCCAAAGCTTTATACTTCAATTACCTGAGATGAAACATGCTAAAAAGTCAACACGAGGTTGAGTGAATTCATAGGTTTGATAATTGATAAAAGAATTGAACACAAGCATAAAAATAATCATATGCTTCATATAGACTTGTTGATCAGACAAGCTAATAAACAACAGTTGCATTGAGCTCGCGACACCGATCCCATTGACGAAATCCATAATCAATTTATAATTACATGAAAGGCCCCCAGCAGGTATTTTCGATCAGATCCTACTTACAACCCATAGCAATATGTCCGTAATTGGGATGCACACTTTCCCTCAGGGATACAAACTTCCCAAAAACCGAACCGGTTTTGGTAGAGTGAACAAGCCCATTGCGCTATTAATTGTATGAGGGGGTTGGGGGGGGGGGGGGGGGGGGGGGGGGGGGGCTACCCAACAAGGTAGTTGACGGCTCACGATTGGGGTCTTATGACGAAAGCTACTCAAGCAACCAACATATATCCAAAAACGGGTCCCAAGCTTATAAAGAAGAAAAACTACTTGCTGTTCGTTTTAATAAAAACTAGCAGCATCTCCCTCGCGGGGTTTTTATAAATACAGTTTAAGAGTTTTGAAAAGCGAGCTATAAACTCACCTTGATAATCCGGAAGAAAGATAGATCGGCATAAACGAAATTGGTCCGTTGGCACGTATCACTCGGAACCTATACACCTGTATGTTTAGGTTTCTATGTCGGTCAAAATTAATAATGACGACAAAAATAGACAGTATGTATATGTAAGTATGATGATCAAGTTATAATTGGGTAAGTTAATTCACACTTAAGTTTTCTAAGTAAAAAGTATGTCACTTTTACTAGTTTTATAAATTGCTAGATTTTACTAGTTTTAACCTAATTGGTCCAAAAAGTCCAATAGGCCCAATTATAAGCCCATTAAGTAATTTGGTCAATTTTAATGGTCCATGACCAGGCCTTAGTTCAAATATTAGGCCCAAGTGGGTTGGCCCAAAGTAAGCCCAATGGGGCTTTTTAATATATAATTAGTGTATTAGGGTCAATGGCCCATTTAAGCTTATGGCTTATTTTTAAGTTTATGTGTAAAACTTTGTATAAATATTTTCGGGTTTTTCGAGGTTGATATAAGTTTAAGTCAGTAGGTTTTCAATATGATCAAAACTCCCAGAGTGGGTCCTTACACCCCGGGTTTTTTGTCGTAAAACAACATTACAAACTTTTAGTATGGTTATAGACGTAAAAGTTTTTTATATAGGTTTATGTATTATAAACTAGTTATATCTCTTTTAACCATATATAATGCACTTATAATTACTTACATTTTCTATTTCATATTTAAGTTCGTATATAAATAGATAATAAGTTAATTTCTATACTTCATTTTGAGTGGACTTATTCTTAAAACATTTCTTTGTACAAAAGTCAATTAGTATTTTTGGCTGAAAACTCACTTTTTACCAGTTTTTTGACGCCATTTTCAAACCATAATGAAATTGGTTGATACATCCAATTGGGTCCAGTATCACATGAATTTTATCTACCCACTTAGTTTTAAGCTTTTTAACTTAATTCCGGAGTGCAATCATGACTTTTATTGCATTCTGTCCCGCAAGGTCAGAATTGACTACTTTTTGGTAAAAAGGACATATCTCATCAATTTTTACATTCAAGAGTGATCCAAATTGCACAAGCTCATAAAACAATTGTCCACAATTTAGATAAATCAAATAGTAGTTTTATCAAGTCACTCAAAAATGTCCAACCTTCTGTTTACTTCCTGCCATAATTTTTTTTCTAATGATTTCCCCCCATGTTTTAAGCTAGTTTCTACCAATTTTAACCAATCTATTACACACAAAACACCAATTAAACTCTGTGAATCCATCATATACATCATATTTAACAATTACAATTATAAATGAATACAAAAAATACAAGAATAATAAAAATATGTAAAGGTTTTATACCCACTAAAATGATGCAAGTGATGATTTCACCCAAACATAATGTTAACTCATTTACACCAAGCTTTGATTATTAACCCAATACCCCTATATCACCATTATCCTCCATGCATGTCCCTATGAGTAATTGATTATCTCAGCCCCTAATGTGTATAAAACCTTGCACAAAACCCTTCTTGATCACTTTAAAAATGAAGTAAACTAGCTAGGTATTCATCACAACTAGCTACAATATTTTTGATTGAGTAGAATTTGATGGAAATGGTGTTATGTTGGTGATGGAATTTCAGCAAAAGGGAGAGAAAAACAAGAGTGTGTGTGAAAACTTTGGGAACTTGAATGAGAAATGAAGTAAACTTGGGTTTTGTAAGAAACATACATGCAAGTGACTAGGACACTTGTCCTAGCCTTGCTTCCCTTTTGTGCCACGCCACCAAGAGGTGGTTGTGTGTGATTTGAAGTTTAATTTTTATAAACTTTGATGTTTAGTGTATAAATTTTAAGATAGGTAGGTAGTTTTGAGGCTAACGGGTATCGACGTAAAATAAAACGAGAGTTAAGGCGAAACCACGAAGTAAAAACGAATATGATAAAAATAATTCTATATTAAACGGAATACTTTTCTGAAAAGTTTAATTTACGTAAGGTTCAAGACGAATAATTGTTTTAAGCATAGCTCGTAATTAATTAAAACGACGATTTCAATAAAATGTCTAAATGCAAATAAAAGTAACTCGTTTAAAATTTATAAATTAATTATGAGATTAGAAATAGTAGTGACCTTAAATACGGAATGTTACACTGTTAAGACCCTAGCCCATCGGGACTTTACCCACTTATTGTTTGATGTTAAATCATATACCGGTAGTCCACCACCAAAATCAATTACCAATTAATTAAGAACAATACGGGTTGAAAAATTATCGGGTCACCTGCCGTTCCAACTAAGCTCATAATCAAAGGGTAAGGACAAGGTGTCATTTGTGATCCTATTGGTCCGGGCATATAAGACACAACATGGAGAGCTATCCTGGCATCTAGGATACTGGTTAGGTCTCCCTAGACCCAGTTGAATGATAGGTCGCATGTACAAGTACATAAACAAGCATAAGGAGATAAACATAATTAAACAACAACGATAAATTAAGCAAAGCCGGATTAAATCAAACCAAACATTATAATCATCATTAATATGGAAAATACCAGAGGGTATTAGCCGGCAATCGTTGTCATTATTACAAACTTGATCAAATAATCAAGAAAATCGAATGATTAAGAAAGTAAGAATTACACGATGTCTTCTATGGAATTAGGATTGGTGCTCGACCTTGGCTGCTCTTCTTAGCTTGAGAAATTTGTTTAAGAAGTATATTATACAGAGAATATGTTTTTGCACACTGAGACTCGTATTTGAGCCTCGTATTTATAATGTCTGAAAATCCCTGGATACGCCGTATCGAGGGTAGTGAATACGGCGTATAGGTTTAATTTCCCTTGAAGTCCGCAATAAGATCAAATCAATCAAGATAATTACCATCAATCATAATTAATACGTATCTTTAACTGATGAACAACTGTGCATACGGCGTATTGGGTAGTAGTGGATACGCCGAATTGTGAATTGATCAATACGCGTTCTTGTGATGAGCTGGCACAGATACGCCGTATCTTCCTTGTTGGATACGGCGTATTGATGCAGAATTTAGACTTTCTTTAAATGTCTTCGTTTTAAGCACTAGAATTGCGCCTTTTTGATTCTTCTTCACAAGTGACTTTATAATTACTGCAATAACAAACTTTAAGCAATTAAGTACCAATATCTTGTAATAATTATATAAAAGTGGGTAAAATATATGGGATAAATGATAGTAATATGTGACGTTATTTGATGATATCAAATATCCCCCTACTTGAATCCTACTTGTTCTCAATTAGACTTTAGAAAGATTTAAAAAAAATGTATCCCAACTGAGGATAAGGATTTTTCTGTTAAGCATTTTTTTCTTTGTTCCAGATCACTTGTACAAAACCAAGCTCCTCACAAAATATAGAAATGAAATCACTCAGTTCACTCAACTAATCTAGGGCGTGTCATTTTTGGTACACTCATAAGCTCAGTCGTGATTAGCTTTGTATCATAAGCTTGGCAAGGATACACATCTCCACCTCTAAAGCTAAGGAGTAACAAGTCAAAAGGCAAATTGGGTATTTATAGAAGGCTTGGATTTTTAATCATTCTCATTGAGATGAGGAATGATATAGGGTGTAGAGCTTCTGACTTTCACCATAGGTCGTCGTCAAACAAGGCAGCTAAGACATGTATACACACCCGAATCTACGGGATAGACATACACGCTCGAACATATCTTCATTCGAGTGGATCCTAAGGTTAGTTAGCAGGAAAGGGAAGTAAAATGATTATTAAATAAAAATCACAAAACAGATAGATTAAAGCCAAAAAATAAGGTGCGGTTGCTAGTAACTTTCCTCGACCGTCCCATGATAAAGACTCGAACATATGTACAAACGCCTCAATCATAGATATGACAAAGACAACCTAAGTTGACGTTCCCATAACGGTCAACTTCCCTTACATCCCGAACTTTACATACTCATACAAAATAAGTGGTGATATCGGCCACTTTTTACAATACTTTACATCGTCAATCCTTTCAAATAATTTCTTCGGTGTATGCTCATTGAACCGGCTATATTTCAACATCTTCTTTTCTTTTTTCTTTTTTTTCATGCTAATAATACATCATAAATCTCAGTGTAATTCACCGTCTTCACTATCATTATCTGTTTGGCTAATTCTTCTCTGTAACTTTTTCTTCTTCGGACATAATACATAATCGCGAAAGTAGCAAAATACACGAGCTACAAAACATCCCTATTGCATTGTGCAATTTTCCCGACCATTACAAAGATAAATAAATTCTAACTTTGACACAGGAACTACAAAACTTTACACAAAAGCAACTAGCAACATTGATCAAATAGGCTTTAATCTACACGGTGGGCTAAGGTGTAAGGGCGAAACAAAACAATTTTTATTTGGTGTTGAAAAAGAAAAGAATGGCTCAGCAGGTTGTTCTAGTTGTATCATACTCTAAAAATGAGAGTAAGCAAAAGGGTTACACGGGGGTTAACTAACCAGTGTAGTTAGTTAATAATACGACATGTAAAGGCTTTTTGGTTTAAACCTAAAAATTTACCAGTCAAGCTTGTTACTCCATCTAAATCCATAGTACTTATCATTGAGGTCTAGAGTGATATACCAGGCCAAGTTCTAAAGTCCACTACATCACCGGCACACTCATATTTTTGTAGAATTTTAGTAATCAATTGGAAATGGATAGGCTTAATTCTCACAAATAAATAATAAGGGTTATAGTGCGCTAGGTATAACAACCCGCAATTTTCATTAATGTAAATATCCATCTATTAAGTTAAATGCAATGTACTATCTATCTATCATATACGAACCACCTTTTTCAGGGAAATTTTTTGCTTTATTACATTACTTGCATTACCAATATCTCAATATGCAATCTAACATGCATAACTAAAGTTAACGAGCTCATGCAACCTACCTATGTTAATCATATCTACATATATGTCAAGCAAACATCATAACATGTCAAGTCAATATCTTAATATCATTATTACAAAGTACATTACTCATATAATGTACCATTTGCAACGTTATATCAAGACAGACTTTAAATTGTTATCGTATACCTCTAAACCCTAATTCCATTAAAAGTTAACATCTAAAGTGAATGTACAAGCTACTAAATCATATGTACAAGTAATATAACATCTCATTTGAAATATAAAATCCCTCCAAGTCAAAGTACAAGTCTTATAAACTATAATGTACAAGTCATTAAGCATGATATCCAAAATAGCCGTTTTACCTCCATTTTCCTAAAAAATCTTGTACAAACTATTCAGTACAATGTACAAGCAAGCAATGCTCAACTTTTAAACAACATTTCCCTCCATTTCAATCACTTGGACTCATTTTTAAACTCAAAACCCTAATTCAAACCAAGAAACCCTAAAACCGAGATATTTTCTAAACCATGACCCGTTTCTTTGTTTTTACCCATTATTAACCTAAACCATTAATCAAATTAAGTTATAAACACTTAATTATAACATTACATTTCATAATCTATCCTCATTACTCCATTATACATTAAATTTAAACCAAAACCCCTAACCCGAGCAAGTTTGAGCTCTATACTCCTTTTCCCTCCAAATTGACTTATTTGAAACCCAACCAAGCTACCACACACCTCCATGACTCACCTAATTTAGCCCCTAGCTGCTTACAAGTACCTCACTTCATTCCTTGGTCACCAAGGAGGCCTTGTCACATCCTTTCTTAATCTTGTAAGCCGTGACACCACAAACACCCTCCACATCCTTCATGCTAGTTTCTAGCTTTGCTAACTCATTCCATATCCTCTCCACCTTACCTTGTAGCTTCCATGAATCATATACTCCAGCTTCAAGCCTTTGTCACCAAGTTTTCTTGGCCAACAAGGCCATTTGAGCCCTATATAAGTCGAACCAAGCACCCCATTTCAAACCAACCCCCACAACTTCTCTCTTACCCAAAAATGGAGTTATAATACTTCCATAGCAGAAATAGAAGATCAATAGAAGTCCCAAGACCAGAAGTGAAGCAAATAAACCAAGAAAAGAAGCCCCGAACTTGTTATTCTAGGCGTACGAAGCTAAAAGTCCTGATTTCGACCCGTTTTCAAGCTATAAGCTCAAAACCGGTTCCATAAGCTCAAATTTTGTTTTCATACCCTTATAATGTTCATATTATCATGCTTAAACTATTTTTAAAAGCTTTGAACTCAAAAACATATGTGTTTTACCTTTTTGATCCAAACGAGCTCATGAAACCCTAATTTCATGTTTTTGCTTAATCTATAAGCTAAACTTGTAAACTATTTTTATAATCTATCCTAATAAGCTTATCTAACATTATAATAAGTACTTTATTAAGTCTTGAAAGAATTTGAACTTAAAACACGCGCGTTTTCATTTTAAAAACCTCCCCCTAAAAAAAAAAAAAAATTTTGACCCTTGTTGGAGGATTTCTAGCTAAACGAAACGTTATTATTAAACTTTCGTTAATGTTAAAACTTCATATTTTAGCTTATATTAATAAGCTATAACCTAAAATTACTTTTCATATTTGAAAAATATCATTATTAATCGATTAAGACTAAAAACGATACATTTATCATGCAAAATGGATATATCTAACTTTCTAAAACTTATAACTAAAGACTAAAAAAGTCAATTATAACGAAACTATAACTATAGGGGTCAAATATGTCACTCTCCAAAGTACAATGATTTACTTTGTTCGTCTTTAAAACTAAAGGACTAAAACTGTAAAAGTGAAACTCCAAGGGTAATATTTTTGTCATTTTTTCATTCTAAAAGGACAAAAATATAACATATTGTAAAGAATTGTAAAAATGAGTTCCAGAACCTTATAAGGCATAACTATACTTTAACTCTTGGTGACTTATCTTTCTCAGTTATTGAGCAAAACGCTTAAAACCGATTAAGTATAACTATTATATAATTCAACAACGATTATACTTTAATAAATCCTGTCCTTAAAGTCTATATCGTAACCACAAACTAGGGAGTTTCTTATTAAGGTTTTTCATCTTGGTATTACGATCGACTGATTTGTTGGGTATATAACGATTTAGTGCCCTACTCCTCAAACGTTTACTGAATGACCTCTGAATTATGATGGCCCGAACGGTGTTACGATATTTTTATAACTAAATCAACATCGATGTAAAAATTTATAAATAAAACCTTGAAATATATCCAATCAAACTAAGACTTGACATATTACCTCAGGTTTTGTGTGATGAAGTCGTTACTTTCATTTCATATACCTTTGCTATCAACCAAATTTCCCTATATTGTTAAGGTGGGTTCATAGCCTCGCATTTCAATCTTTCAAATATTTCATAAACCCGCGAGGAGATACATGCTATAAACTATGAATGCAATTATTTATGTATGCTATCCTAAGTTATTATTGCCTAAGTAACTACTTTTGACTTTAAGTCCCCAATATCATGAACCGTTAATTACTCTACAGAGTGAGCGTGAATGTTGTGAATAGATCTATTTGGGTTGGACTCCCCGTTGGTGTACCTAGTAATATCGGTAACCAATTGCACATCATTAGAATATAACTGCGGGTGTTTTGGCAAAGGCACCCGTTGGGGCTATAACGTATCAAATATATCCCAAGGCTTCAGATTCATGAGCTAATGACAATAATATTATTTTAAAAATAACGGGTGTATAACAACGTAACCCAATATCGCATTTGCATTCAAACTATTTAACTTAAACTTATGAATTTCACTCAACCTTTGTGTTGACTTTTTAGCATGTTTTATCTCAAGTAATTAAGCAACTTATGGTACGGAGTGACAAGGACTTGAAGATGGCAAAACTGTTATCATTCAAACTTTGTGTTTTAGATTTTGGGACCTCTCTTTTGTAAAAACTCTGATGAAATAATGAATGATAACTTAATTTTCAAAAACGTCTCTTTTTGATTCGTTTTCTATGATTATGACTATTGTACCTTGAAGTAATACCTCATATTAGCTTCCGCTGCTATACATAAAAATGGGGGTGTTACAGATTTGGTATCAAGAGCCAACTCCAAAGGAAACAAATGACAAGTAAATAGTGATTTTTTACAAAAAAAAGTCATGCTAAAAATTTTAAAATTTGATCTAATTTTAGGCATGTTTAGCATTTTATTTGTGAAAATGAGGACAAGTACGTTCTAATTCTCCATCCCCCACTTAAATTATACAACGTCCTCGTTGTATAGATAAAACAATTAAATAAAATAGGGAAATAGAATTAGAACGAGGAAACTCCCCTGATAGTTTGCTCTGAATGGTTCTCCATTTTAAGTGTATGAGCAAAAAGAGTGTTGACGGGGCTTTTGAATGCCGAGCAGAAGTCAACATAAAGTATTTTCAGACAATACTTTGAAGTCGGTTTCGTTTACAGCAAGGTCCTGCATAAAAGTTAGAAGACGTTCGTGCAATTCGTGCTTTCGCTAACCTACAATACAAGAAAACAATTAAACACATAACTGTACAGGTTACAATACGCCGTATCCTAAACCCTAGGATATGCCGTATGTAATCCTGCGAAAACAATTAAATACTGGAAATTAAATACTGAAAATTAAAAACTGATAATTGTTCAACATGTATACGCCGTATCCAGAGGGGTTCGATACACCGTATGTATGTCTGACAGACAGACTAAACGTTAAATTAAAAATTCAAACAATTTAAATGCAACAAACAATTAAAAACATAACCGGGTTGTCTCCCAGGGAGCACTTTTGTTTCAGCCGGTCATTAAGTTTGACCATTTTTCCTTCACACTTTTATTTGGTGCGAGTTACGGTCCATCCGTGATTCCTTTTATCGAAGAGGTTATGGTAGATGCAAGACATGCTCCCAGTGGTTCTTTTTACAGTGCTGATTTTGCTTGGTTCGACAGTAATAAATTCTTTATTAAGCCCCATTGAATATCGTACGACTATGAATTCTTCGGTTTTGCAAAGCTAGTCTTGGTCGCAAATGTTATGACGGGCGTGACCAAGTATCGGGGATCCGTTCTTATTAATAATCTGGTAGATTTCATCATGTGTTTCCATGCGCGGTTTATAAAACCAATCTGAGTACGTCTTATTGGAACTTTCATCAAGCGGTTCGTCGTGGAGGTCGCTAATCGTTCCTTTAGTATGTTCATTCACATAGAATTCCCATAGTCCGCATCTAGTGGTTTTGTCTATTTCCCAATGGTTGTCAAATTTCGATGCCAACCAATACAAGAATTCAAAGTAGTCTGTTCCATTGTCAAGATCGTCTGGGATTTCACTATTGCATGTTTTTGACAATGGATAATATTTATGAAAGAATTGTTCTTTTAGTTTATCCCAACTAATGGCTATCCCCTTAATTTCATCATCCCACCATTTTTCAACATCGTTGCTAAGGGATTTTGAGAAAACGTGAATTCGGAGCTGGTTTTTGTTTATATCAGGAATCTTGATCCACTTTGTAATTTTGACCACTCTTGTAATATGATCTATTACGTCTCCTATATCCATACCGTTGAAAGCATTTTCCCTTAGTATCTTTAAGAATTCGTGTCCAATTTTTGGTTCATGCATGTTGTAAACTGGGGAGCTGGTGTTGTTCTTTGTGTTGTCGGTACCTGACATTGTGATATCCTTCTGTGTAGAGAACAAAAAATGATCAGTAGTATGTGTTTTTGACAGAGGGATCATATATAGACCAAAAACGATAAATTGGCACTGTATCAGATGACAATACGCCGTATTCTATTGATTAGTGATACGCCGTATTAGTCTGTTGAATAGTAGTACGCTGTATTGAGTTTATTGAATACGTCGTATTGTCGAGAAACAGATATGCCGTTTAGACAGCAAAACTTAATATGATGTCCTGATTAGAAGGTTAGATACGTCGTATCCAACTGGTGGATACGCCGTATCTGTTGATCAGTCAGAACATAATACTAAATAAAATGATTAAATTTAACAATTTAAATGCAAAGAAATACAAACAGAATTTAAATAATCAAACTAAACAATTAGCAGTTAGAAATTAGAATTAAAAATTATACACTAAACAGGTTAAAGGTTAGAAATACTAAAAAGAATAAAGATTAAACTAATCATCCCCGGCAACGGCGCCAAAAACCTGATGTGTCATTGGATAGGTGTTATTTATTGTTATCAGGGTTTTACATTTATATTTAGCCGACTAACCTAAAGACAACACTTTAACGGGGGCAGAGTACCTGGTCAAGATGTAGCTTCACGGTAATTAGGGTGTCGAACACTAAGAGTGAGAGTTAACCAATTATCCAATTAGTATTTATTTTATTCTAGATTAGTATAATTATTGGTTAAACCTATGCTACATACGTTTATCTAACGAGATAGGGGGTTTTCAGCCTGAGAGACTAGCACAGGTTTATGGTGACAAATAACAATTCAAAGCACAATATAAACTAAAGCAAATAACACAACATAAGAGAGCTGTACGAGCCAAATAATAGAAAACTGTATTAACCATATTAAATCCAATTAAATGCATGTTTGATTAATTAGTGCAGTGGCTTGCTTATCTCAAAGCGGCATATCATTCTTAAGACTTAGGCGATACTTCTTCCTAAGACCTAGACACGAACAATCCTGTCACGATTAATGCATCCTCATAAAGCATCCTCTAGTTTAATTATAATCTATCATAAGGAATTAAAGTAGTGGTGATTCTGTTAAGACCCTAGCCCATCAGGACTTTACCCACTTATTGCTTGATGTTGAATCATATACCGGTAGTCCACCACCAAAATCAATTACCAATTAATTAAGAACAATGCTGGTTGAACAATTATCGGGTCACCTGCCGGTCTAACTAAGCACATAATCAAAGGGTAAGGACAAGGTGTCATTTGTGATCCTATTGGTCCGGGCATATAAGACACAACATCGAGAGCTATCCCGACATCTAGATTACTGGTTAGGTCTCCCTAGACCCAGTTGAATGATAGGTCGCATGTACAAGCACATAAACAAGCATAAGGCGATAAACATAATTAAACAACAACGATAAATTAAGCAAATCCAGATTAAATCAAACCAAACATTATAATATTCATTAATATGGATAATACCCGAGGGTATTAGCCTGCAATCATTGTCACTATTACAAACGTGATCAAACAATCAAGAAAATCGAATGATTAAGAAAGTAAGAATTACACGATGTCTTCTATGGAATTAGGATTGGTGCTCGACCTTGGCTGCTTTTCTTGGCTTAAGAAATTCGTCTTCAGAAGTATATTATATAGAGAATATGTTTTTACACACTGAGACTCGTATTTGAGCCTCGTATTTATAATGTCTGAAAATCCCTGGATACATCGTATCGAGGGTAGTGGATACGACGTATAGGGTTAATTTCCCTTGAAGTCCGTGATAAGATCAAATCAATCAAGATAATTACCATAAATCATAATTAATGCGTATCTTTCACTGATGAACAGCTGTGCATATGGCGTATTGGGTAGTAGTAGATACACCAGATCAGGAATTGATCAATACGCGTTCTTGTGATGAGCTGGCGCAGATACGCCGTATATTCCTTATTGGATACGGCGTATTGATGCAGAATTTAGACTTTCTTCAAATGTCTTCTTTTTAAGCTCTAGAATTGCGCTTTTTTGTTTCTTCTTCACAAGTGACTTCATAATTACTGCAATAACAAACTTTAAGCAATTAAGTACCAATATCTTGCACTAATTATATAAAAGTAGGTAAAACATATGGGATAAATGATAGTAATATGTGATGTTATTTGATGATATCAGACCTACATGAAAAGGTGTTAGTAGTGATGCATGTATAATGTAAGAATGCTATATGAAGGATGGTCTGATAATCATTGGAATGAATATTGTCTTTTGGAGAGTCTATTAAAAGCTTCCCCTTAATGAGTGAGCCCCCTAAATGGGGTCGTCAAGTGTTTAAAATGATGTTAGGTTTTAGAAGGGACAATATGCTCCCTTTAAGTTGATGAAAACCTGTAAAATCATGGAGATTCTAGAAACATAAACAATTTAATGAAATAAAAATAATTGGATAGATTCTGGAAGGCGGTTTTGGTAGTTCTGTTCACAGAACAGAATCGGCTTCACAGACAAACCGAACTGGCTAACCTGCACTCACAAAGTTAGTACAGACAAAGCTTTGGCGGGAAGCACTTAAGTTTAAAAATAATTATCAGCTGAGGACAATGAGGAAGTCACTTTTGCAACCAAATAAACCAAATGACTCATTCAATAATTCATGCCTAATTATTCAACCAAGAATTCACAACTAAACATAGAGTCAATTACGCGATAAACAAAAGATCAAGATTAAATTAAAGCATAACTTAACGTTTTAGATACAAATCATGAAGTAAAACAAGTTGACCTAAGTCAACTAAAACTAAAATCATGATTTAGTGATCTAATTTCCTAACGTGTCTAAAACTTAAAGGCACTTGATCTCATTCATCATGATCTTATGGAAGTTGGTATGAGGGATGAGGCTTTCTTGCACATGTTGTGCGTTTTTAATGGCTTCTTAGATGTTTCATTCAAGAGTGTGAAGTTGGTTAAGTTCTTGGTGAATTTGGTCTCTAGTTATGAATGGCTCGGGTTGAGCACTCAACTTACTCCTAGAGAGGTTGATAGGTGGGAAGGATGGTTTAAAGTCCATTGGTGATGGTTAAGGGAGTGTTTGGAATAAGCCTTAGGAGATGACTTGTGGCAATATATTTGTAGTTCTTGGTGGTATTTCATTTAAAGAGGATAGACAGGGATGAGGTTGTAATGGTGAACTTGGTGGAGTAGAGAAGGTTAAGGCTCTATGTGCCAATGGTGAGGTGAGTGGTTCTAGAGTAAGGGTTGTTTGGATGGTGGTTGATGGTGGAAATGTAAGAGCAAGGCTAGTGTCCAATGTGGTTGCAAGGGTTATGTTGTTGTTATTGAGAGGTTGAGAAGCATTGGTGAGGTGGTTTTAGATGGGTGAGCTTTCATTGGAAAAGATGTCAATGAAATCGGTTCAGGGCATTTTCTTTGGAGGATTTTGGGTTGAGAATTTAGCACTTGATGCCATGGAGTATGATGATCAAGATAAATAGAATGAAGAAGATGATTTGCAGGTTTTAGTATGTGAGGATGATGAACAAAGATCTCTAAATTTATATTAAAAGGCCATGCAAAACATTAAATGCTTAAACTACTAGATTTTCCCTAAACACAATCATTAGGATGATTTTTACGTCAAACAAGAAATGTTCAGCTTATGGATTAGATTAAGGAAACTACAACTAACATATTTATGAGCTTAGTTCAAAATTCTAACACCTAAAAACAAGGAAAAACCTTCTATAGAACCGGCATTGCCGGTTCCTTTAGTTCCAATGGAACCGGCTGCACTAGCCTTGGTTCCAAAATCTCTAAATTTTTTAAAGTATACTACTAGTGATCTAATGCAATTCCTAAAGCTTGTTTTCCTTATGAGCTGCAACTTCTAGATAGATCTAATAGGTTTATGAAGACAAAGAAATGCCGAGAGACTATGATTATTGTTTATGCCAAACGCCCCTTTAAAACAATTAAGAGCATAAATCACAAAAGATTAGTCATACCGATAAACCATCAAAGATCATAATTCGACATTTAAATTGTCTAGAACACAAGCCCCTAACATAGAACACAATTCATGACTTTACATGATTCAAATTGTCTTAGCAACAAACATAAACACTTAGCCCGAATAGCACACCCTACTTCTTCTTGCATAGATAATGGAATAGGCACTTAAACATCCCTTTAGTTTGCTTGAATTCTAGGGACTCTTCTCCTTTGATGTGTGGAAGTTGGTTCATGTAGGGAATGGGTTCAAGAGTGTAGTTGTCCACGAGATCATTCTCCACATTTTGATGAGGAGTAGGGGAAGGTGAATCGGATGACTCGGTGTCGAGAGGAGTTGGAGTTGGGAGACGAGGCCTTTTACCCATATCCTTGAATCGGTAAACTCTTTTCTTGGAGAGGGATCATCATTGTTGTTCCCAAACTTGGATCTATTGCCTTAGCTTGTAAGGATATTGTTATCTTGGATAACACAAGCTAACAATGACAGAAACCTTGTTAAGATGTTTCACCAAAGGTTATGCGGAATCTAACCTTTAATGATCAAGAAGAATAACAATAAATAAAATAGTGAATTACACAAAAAGCTTTAATATTATTGATGCAATAATATGAGTACTCAACCAGTACTAGGGTTTACAAAACCTTAAAGCTATGAGAGATCTATATGAATGATGTTTTTCTATGTGATTGATGTGTCTAATTCTATACCCTAAGACCTCCTTATATACATCTTGGAGTCCTAGTCGGTTTACAATATATTCTATAAACATAGATTATTCTTAAAGATCTTTTCTATAAATACAAATCCTTATCCCGTAAGCAATCTTGATCTTCAAGCAATATTTGTCATTATCCATCCAGTAGTAGTAACTTAATCAACAGTTATAACTTGTACAAGCAACATCATCATTGTTGAAGACAGTAGTAAGTCAGCAGTACTAACTGAGCACAAACAACATTAACTCCTTAGAATATTTCTTCATATTCCATCAGCAGTACTATGTTTATTCTAGCAGTACTAAGTTACACTAACAGTTGTAACTTATACACTAGCAGTAGTAATGTTTTGTCTTCAACTCTTTCAGTCTTAACTTCTACTGATAGTAGTAACATTACACTAACAATAGTAACTAGCAGTAGTAACATTATACTACCAGTACTAACTACTTAGTATAATTATCATTTGAACTACTAAACAGTGATAATATAACTTGATAGCACTAATATATACCTGAGCAGTAGTAATTCCATGAAGCCTTTTAATCCCAACAATCCTCCCCTAAACTTGATGTTCATTTTCTGAATATTCAAGTTTCTTCCTTAAAAGTCTTCATCAGTATCAAGAGGATTCATTCAAACACATCATTGAGCTACATATCCTTTTTGAAGTTGTTTCTTAATTAACCTGAAAAGCTCATAAGCCATTTCAACTTCATAGTCTACTTATAGCTTCACATCATTCCACAATTTATAAAGTGTGCTCCTGGTAAGTGGATATGTCTTCTCAACCAACAAGTAGTATACTATACTCTACATTGTTATACAATAAACCCCACAAGAATCATATAGCTTCCAGTTCTTCACTGTTGATTCTTGTTGATATGTCCATATAGTATCTTCTACTTTAGGTTCAAACATGGTATTCAAAGTATGAAGTAAAAGATTATCCATGTCATTCACATGATCTGTCTTTTTAAATCTTGATTTGACAATCTTCCATAAATCTTCAACATCTTCTCTGTTGAAATTCTTAAACATTTTTCCAAACGTAAGATAACTCTTTGAAGTACCATCTGCTCTAATGATCTGAAAATAATTCTTCCTTCCTTCCTTGTAAATCTTGTAATCAACAATGGATGGTGACTTTGAAGATAATGGTGTAGCATCAACTGTTACATCATCCTCATCTTCAGGAACTATTTCCAAACGACTTTTAAGCTCTGCAGAATCATCTATTTTAGCTTCAACATGCTTATCAGTTTCTACCTGCTCATCCACTTTCTGCTTTTTAGATACATCAGATTCAAGCTCTTTACCAACTCTTTTCGATTCAGATTTATCTTTCTTTGATCTTTCTTCATCTTGATCCATTAGAATAAATGTATTCACCCTCTTCATCTCTTTTTCAAACAATCTCTCAATTTTTTCATAATTCTTGCTCTTGAGTTGAGAGTGTATGTAATTTCCCATGTGCTTGAGATAGGTAGAGATTTGATTCATATTCTCTCTTTTGGTGGATGGCTTGTTTCTCTTTTCCTTGGCTCTTAATTCAGCAAAATATTTCTTTCTTTTGTTCATTAACTCCACAAACAACTTTGATTTGTCTTCTATTGATAGCCCATCTCTTTCTCTTGCTTGAAGTCTTTCACAAAGCAATCTATCAGCCTCTATCATAACTTGTTTATCTTCCCATAACTCAATCAAAGCTAAGTTGGTTGTTTCTTCCTTTTCCTTTCTAACCCTTTCTTCTTCTTCTTCTAACTCTGCTTGTAGTTCATCATTCACTCTCTTAGCAAGCTCTTCATCAGCAGGAATTTGATCTTTCTTTTTCAAAGGTTTCTCAGGCTCAATCATTATTGCCTTACCTTTATCTTTTCTTGTGGGTTTAGTTGAAGAAAAAGTTGGCTTAGAACTAGATACCTACTCTTCTGAATCATGAAAGACAATGCTCTTTGCCTTTGATGAACTTGTTACAATAGCAGTTGTAACTGAAGTAGCAGCAGTAGCAGCAGTTGTAATAGCCTCAACTTTCTTTGACTTGGTTATTTCAATTAAAGTTTGAGCTAATGTTAACTCATCAGTTGTTGTAGTTGGACCACTAACAGTTGTAACCACTTCAGGTTCTTTTCCATGTTCTGCAACTACCTCATCTCCTTTAAGCACTGAAGTATCAAACATTAAATCAACATCATCTTCAAGAGTAACTTCATTATCAGCATCAAGAGCAGCAATTATCCTCCCCTGTTTGAATGAATCCTCTTGATCACCCAAACTGTCTTTAACTGTAGAGGACTTCTTCCTTCTAACAATGCCAACCTTCTTGAATCTTTTGAAATTAGTAGGCTTTGTCCTTCTCTTTCTCTCAAGCTTCTTGACTTTCTTCTTCAAAGTGGCAATCTCGTTTGCCTGAGCAGCATTTGCATTTTGTAAATCAAGAAGTTGTTCTTGTAAACTGATACAGAAAACCGTCAATTCATTAAGTGCAAAACTATCATCACCACTTAAGAGTGGATCACTGGAAGAAGTAGATACATGTTCCTCTGTTTCCTTCCTCTATTTTCTCATGGGCTTGTGCTTCTTCTAAATGTTAGAGGATGTTGATGGTTGATCATTAATGGGTGTTTGATCGGGATCAGCTGAATGGTCTAAATCCTCATCAACTGCTTCACTAGCTTGTACCATCATTGTATCAAACAAAGGAGTGACATTCCCTACCATTAATGCTATCACATAATGGTGTAACATCCCCAAGAAAAATCCATATGCCTTGGCCCTCATATTTGCCAAAAATATTCTTAGTTGAGAAGAGACAACAAAGGTTTCCTTATGTTGTTTTCCATCGACCTCACACGTGCTTATTTAGAAAAACTTGTAGAAACCTTAGAAACATGAGGAACTTAACAACTCCTTCTAAGTTCTTTACCAGATTATCAAGTATATACTTAGAAAAATTAAACTTCTGGTTATTGGCAAGACAAATAATGGCAAATGCCATAGTGCTGCTGAATTCATTCCATGTAGTGATTTTAGCACTAAGGCATTATAGGATGGTGTGAATCAAAAATTTCCATTGGGGTGAAAAGAAAGCTTTGTAAAAAGTTAACCTTTGAGAAGGTTTTTCATACCCCATCCTTGCCAATTCCTCAAAGATTGTAGCATTAGGTAGACATGTAGAACCCTCAGCATCCTCCAACTTGAGATCACGTCTAATGCTTTCCTCATTGATGAGAATCTTCTTTTTATCAACTAGGGCTTGTATCTGTTCTTGATCATTATCTCTCCGTACCTTTGCAGTAGCCTAAAATTGTTTAATACATGAAGTATAAACTGTAGGATTCACCGTTAAAGCATACTTGACATGACTAGCATTGAGAAAATTAATTATTTGCTTAAACCCTTCAGATTCAACCGGTTTTTCTAAGAATGCGACAAGATTGTGAGTTGCTACGAATGTGGGTGTTGACATTGTGAGGGGTTGTGATGATTAAAGATGAAATTAAGTTAGGGTTTATGGTTTAGAGAGTATTTGAATGATTTGAAACAAATTATGAATGATCTAAACCCTTAATTGAAGAAATCGTTCATATTTATGGAAAGTACCCTCAGCAGCATTAACTTAAACTAGCAGTATTAAGTTAAGCCTAACAGTGTTAACTTAACCCAACAGCAGTAAGTTATGCCTGGCAGCATTAACTTATGCCTAACAGTAGTAAGTGTAGTCTTAGCAGCATAAACAGATACGGACAGTAGTAATGTAAGCCTAACAGCATTAACTCAAACTTAGCAGCATTAAGTTGAAGCTGAGCAGCATTAACATTAAAGCATCAATAATCACCTCAATATAAACATCTCACATACTCTCTTTCTGTTTTTTAGCTCACTTATCATCTCTCAATTCTTTTTGTTCACTATTTCACTCTGTCTATTTTTGACACACAACTCTCTTTCTGTTTTTAAAACTCACCATTTCTCTCTATTCTTTTTCCTCACAAATCAGACAATGTAGCACAAAAGATATAGTTTTTGGCAAACTACCAGCCATCAACGGATTTGAAAAGTCTTTACCAAGAGCCGTTTGCTTTGGACTAGCCAATGCTTCATTGCAGTAACATGGTGCATTGATAACCATATAGTTTTTAGCAAACTATCAGCTATCAACAGATTTGATTTGTCTTTACCAGAAACTGTTTGATCCTGGACTAGCCAACTCTTGACAGTGAAGCAAGGTGAGTTGAAAACCATACAATTTTTGGTAAATTGTCAACCATAAATGGATTTGAGAAGTCTTTACCACAAGCCGTTTGCTTATGGACTAGCCAGTTCTTATGTCTGTTAAACATGGTGAACTGATAACCATTTGTTGTGTGGTTTTGAAACCAATGCATATATACACAGCAACACTTACACCAATTTCCTTTCCTCAAAGGAAAAACTTACACTAATACCAACTCAAATAACCTCCCCTTAATTCATGCTTCAGGGAGAAGACCTGCAAATGTTAGTCCAAAGGCAAAAATACACAATCCAAAGTATTTTTATCTTTGACAGTATTAAGTATGACTAACAGTATTAACAAGCAGACTTATGTATAACTAGCAGTACTAATTATACATAGCAGTATTAATGAATACAACTAATAGTACTAATCCTTTTACAAATTTTACAAAGACATAAAGAGATGTAGGCATTATGGATTAAGCATTCCAATACTTGAGACCAAGTATTGAAACCTTCCTGCATCAAAACCTTTTGTAAGTAGATCTGCAACATTAAATTCAGTATCTATTTTAGCCATTTGAATTAACCTTTTAGCATTGCAATCTCTTATAAAATGATGCCTAATCTCTATATGTTTTGTTTTAGAATGTTGAACAGGATTTTCAATAATACATATAGTACTGTTATTGTCAATATGAATCACAGTATTCATAAAGTTATACCCATAATCCAGCAGTTGGTTTTGAATCCAGAGGACTTGTCCACAACAGCTAGCAGCAGCTACATATTCAGCTTCAGTTGTAGATGTGGCAACCACAGTTTGTTTCTTGCACTGCCAAGATATCAACCTATTTCCCAAAAACTGACATCCTCCAGTAGTAGATTTCTTGTCTTGAGTTGCCCCAGCATAATCACTATCAGTATAAGCAACTAGCTCAAATGGAGAATCCCTAGAGTACCAAAGACCTAATGTTGATTTGCCTTTCAAGTATCTAAAAATTCTCTTCACAGCTAAGAGATGTGATGTTTTTGGTGTAACAACCATGATTTGAGCAGGTTAGTCAAACCGTTAGTATTGACTTATGTGCCTATTGCAATAGATGGTGTACGTGATTCTGTGTGTTTAAATGAGTTTACATGGGTTATGTGAGGTATTGGTAATCAATCTATTGAGTGTGATCATCTCAATGAGATTGGAATGGTGGTGAAATTGGTTGAGTTCATTTTGTTCACTTTTGAGTGACAAGGAAATGATTAATTGAGATTTGAGCATTTTCGTGTTAAATGTGTAAGTATTATTACGTATACGTATTTTTGTGTTCGTAATCTAAGATAGGTTTGGATTTTAAGTGGTAAGTTAAGAATAATGTAAAAATTCTATTTTAGGAAAGTTAGGTTGAAAATGAAAAGTTTAAAAGTTATTTTTAAAAGTCTAGTGAATTTCGTTTAAGCAAAAAGTTATAGTCAAATAAGTTAAGGTTTTTATAAAAATTTAAGGAAATACAAATAATTATATAATTAATAAATAAAAAATAAAATAAAATAAAAAGAAAAGGGCCATGGTCGGCCGGTTCTAAGAAAAAAAAGAGAAGGGGAAAAAGAATTTTATTTGGAATCAAATTATAATTGGTAA